>JAZGTK010007518.1:0-19289 GCA_036877625.1 Ambastaia sidthimunki
ATTCCCATATTCCCTTCATCTGGACTTTGTCAGGTTGACAGGTACTTTAAAACGTCTTTATGTGCATCTATGCCCCGCACTTTATATCTGTAAATGTTCTTTGAGCTGTGCAGTAAAAAATGATGACAGCTGGATTTGTTCCATATAGATTTTCTGAGTACTTCTCTCTTATTTCATTAATTTTTATAGAGTAGACAAATCTTTGCTGACTGCTGCCATCTATTACACTTCAGAGATAAAGTTGTGGCGCTCGGTTAGTGCATTAAGGCCCAAATTTATACATTTTTCTTCATTTGAAATATAGCAATTATTTACTAACAGCGACTGTCATTCAATGCACCCTGATCATTAAAAATAGAAAGATTTTTAGGCTAACTAAAGACAGATGTGGACCATTAGAAGGGAGTTACAGGAATGATCACATTTAAAGTGGCTGCAGGAACTCTAAAACTCCATTACTGTGTTCCTGTAGCTCAAATGGTAGAGCATCATATTAGGAACACTAAGGTCGTGGGTTCGATACCAGGGAGCTCATGAACTATATATGTAACTGTATATCAGGTAAGTCACTTTACATAACAGTGTCTACTAAATACATAACTGAAAGACCAATGTTGCAATTGAACAGTGCTTTAAAAGCAGTATCATCTCATGATGAACGTAAGTTATGTTCCCACTTAAGTTTCTCAGCAATAGCAAGACTTTTCTGAGAAGAGCAGAGTGAAGTTAAATTAGAAGCGCCTCAGGTCTCTCAAGACTTATTGTAAGATAATTGACAAAGATTGGCTTTAAGAAAACCTCACATTGTCCAGCACAGCCTTCACTTCTCCCTTAACTGAAAATTGAGCAGAATGTTTGTATAAATGTCAGATTAGTTATGCAGTAGTGAACTTATGCTGACTTGCTGCTTTCACCTTAGAGCGTCAAGAGAGACTCGTTCACTCTCTGAATAGCAAATTCAGAGTTAATTTATTTGAAACTTATTGCCCATTTTGCAAGCAAAAATAATCTCTCAGAAAAAAAAAATCGAAATCATCCAACCTGTGTTTTCATACATATCTGTGATTTTCAAAATACGATGGTATGACATCATCAGTTGATCTTTTTAATTGTTTCCATAGCTGCTTAAGTAACAAGCTGTTATTTTAACCGAGTTCCCATCCAGTTGTTCTGTATTATTTACGTTTGGCTTCAGCAACAATGGAGCACTCTCATTTTTACAGCAATATTGTTTGTACATGAAGGCCAATTTCTGGTTCCTTTGAGAGGAACCTGCTTTTTAACCTCTTTTGATTCTTCATGGAAAATGCTCCTCTGAGACGTGTCCTCCTTCATCTCCCTCTGAAGCTCTTAAGGATTATGAAGCAGAAATCAGGTTGGAAACAGAGGGATTACAGCTTACATGTGTGGGCTTCTTTAACACTTCACTTTTAACCGTTCGAGTGTGTGTCTGCCAAAGGGATTAGAATCCACTTTGAAGACCTTGCTTTATGATCATGTCTCATTAAACTGTGTTCTTCATTGCTCCTCTGACATTAATGTAGGTTTAAACACACACTAATAGAGGCTCTGCAATGTTATTTAGGAGCACTGAGGCATGGCTGGTGATTAAATAAGTAACACTGCACATAATCATGTTAAATGTGTTTAGTTCAGGTAAAATGAGTAACTTTCACTATTTTCTGATCACAACTTTATAGTGTTTTTATTTGGATACAAAGCATTGAGTATAGTGGCTTTAGTCCTGTTGACCTTAGGTACAGCATGTCACAACCAGAATTATTTGCCATTTTTTGTTGTGCTAAATGATTGCAGGGGGTTTTAGTGGGACGGATATTCTTATACTAGAGAGTCATTTGGACAAACATCTATATAGTGCACGATGAGTCATCAATGTCTTTGCTCTGTTTTTTTTCAAGAGGAGGATATACATATACATTTTTAAAATGTATATATTTTAATTTCAAGTTAATTTATTCAATGTTTAGGGTTCCACTAGCATTTAATGACCTTAAAAGATCCTAAAAGTTTTAAAAGTTTTGGAGTTCTGAAATGAGAGCAAACCTGCTGAATTTGCACTTGACATGTTCATTTTCTTCATGACTTCATAGCTTCTATGACTCACACAAGAATCAGATCATCTGAATAAACTCCATCCACACTGGAAACACAAACATAGGGAGGAATCTCTGGCATTAAAAATTATGGCTGGTGGGACGGTGAGGAAATGCGCCCATCGGAGACCTCGAAGACATCTCAAAGGGGAGGATGTCACACCATGTATTTGCCTCAACACTCAGAGGATGTGGATTATACACATTTTTAATTATCCTTATCACCCCGAGGCCGAGCCTCAAATGTGTTTGTGTCTTCGACTTAAATGGCTCAAGTGAAATCCATTTCCACAAACAACAACCCGAAAGTTTTCCTCACGTAAATCAAGTGCGCGGAGAGCCTCACTGTTCTCCTCCCTGTCACTTCCCTCAGAGCCCTTTGGCAGGGTCTCGCAGTAACTTCTGGCCACGTTCTGGAGGAGATCCACCCCGGGTAATTGCGGCCTCCTAATTGCCCAGGCACCGCTGGGCTTTGTGAGGGGAGACAGCAGCCCGTGCTTGCCGGCAGCCCCCCCGTAAATGAATGCCATGTGCTGGGAGTGAACGCCCGAGTGAGTGGCTGCGCCGGAACGTTCTTTGAGGTGGCGCCGTGACGCCTCCGGCTCCATCGCTCCGGCCCAGCGCTGCCAAGAGCAGCATAGTTCAGTTGTTACGTCTCTCAAGACACACCTCTCTCTCCCTTTCTCTCTCCCTCTTTCTGTCTCTCTCTCTCTGCTTCATTCTTTCATTTGGTTTCTTTCTAGCTTTCTGTATCCATAACACACCCTCTTTTTCTTCTACACTGTTTTCTTTCTCTCTTTTTTGACTTTGTCTTTGGTAATTTCTTTTTGTTCGCTCTTTCTTTCTTATTTCTCACTTTTTCTCGTTCTCCTCTCTGGCATTCTCAATCTCTCAGCCTTTGTGTTTTATTAATGTTCACGGAACATTACCATTCATTGGCTACCAACTTAAACTCTCTCTCTCTCTCTAGAATCTGGGAATGCCCACCTCTGGAATGTGCCAGCCTCTCTGGATAGGCGATCCTGCTGGTTTTCCTCTTTACTGGTCCTGGCTTCATCCGGGATCGCCTGATGTCACTCTGAGTGCGCCCTGACATCTGGGAGGCTAGTTAACGCACTAGCACTTAAAAAGGCTGCATGTGTGTTTGGTGGGAAACCCTCATATTGCTGCCCAGCTCACACACACACAGCATAAGGCCCCTCTAAAGAGCTGATCTTGACCGCATCTCCATTACTGCTGAGTGATTTTGCCATTCTGGCTTTGAAACACGAAGTATGCATTAAAATAGTATGTAGATTGTTGTACAGTCTGTACTCATTCTGTCATTTCGATCTCAGGCTTGTAGCCCAATTACCCTGCACCCTCTTTATGGTTATTATCCTTTTCTTGATGGTATTTTGACATTTTTTCCCTGACACAATATAGATTTTATTTTAATTAGAAAAATGATGCAACACTCAGTTGCATCATTTTCAACTTAGTTTTCAACTAAGTTTTGGTTGTGCCTCCTCTTTGTTGGTTGAACATCTTAACATTTTTGGGCATAAATGCCTGCATATAGACATATTGGCATATTCTGCATATAGTTTTTAGAAACATATTCCTGTGTTAATATATTTCTACTTTCCATGTTTAACACGTTGTGATAAGGTTAAGGAAATATAGTATGTATCTCAGGCAGCAAAACTTATCAGGGAACAAATATACCCAGAAATATTTAAAATGCCATGCTGTATAATACAGCCCAGTCATCTGTGGTGTTTAAAGATAAGCCTAAAATTTCCCAGTTTTGAAATGTGAGCAAAGGTGAAATACACAACTTTCATACCTTGATATGCATCATGGGAAACAATGAGTAAAATCTCTGTTCTGATTGTTGTACAAATTGGGGATTTTTACAGAAAGGCTGGCCAACATTTTTTTTACTTCTTCCCAAAAAACTTTACGAGATAGGTGCATTTTTTCCCAGGCTAGAACAACAGCCATTTCCCTGTGGAACTGAGTGACTGACTGTAAGTCACACACACACATCAGACAGCCCCCCCCATCCTGCCCTACAGAGAAGCAGGAAATGTCTAAAAATAGGCTGAATTAAAGGTATATTATGGCAGGGACACATGAGAAGGATGTACTTGTGTAAGAGAGAGAGCTGCTCCTCAGCATTCCTGCCTCTGTTTCTCATGTGAAAGTTTGGGAAAGAGCCCAAGCAGCTGAGAAGTGGCCCGTTTATTTTCCTTTAAGGTTCAACATTCTCTGTGTCACAGTTCAGAGAAAAGAGTAGTGCGAGTGTGTGTGTGTGTGTGAAAAATGTGTATGTGAGTGTGTGTCTAAAACATGGTAGTTGTTTTTAGAACAACTCTAACACCACTGACATTTTTCATGTAAAACACCTCTTCTATTCTACATCTCACACCTTTATTTTTCTCCTTATCAGCTCTAAGACTTTTTATTGACATCTCAAGTTTGATATGGCTTTGCAAACATTGTGTGCAAACATGCATGGCCATGCATCTGCGTACACTGCGCTTTTTTTCTGCACGTGTGTGCGTGCGTATGTGTGTGTGTGTGTCTGCGCACGCATGCAAATGCTCCCGTCTGCGCTGCACCTGAGCAGCACTTAATGAACGGAAACCTTGTAAAATTATCTTTGTTACAGGCGCTCAAATAAAAGCACTGCCTCCCAAATTTCAGTAATTTCATCCTGCCAAAGGCAATGCGGTCCCCCTGCAGCCTCTCCTTTTCATCATCCTTAAATCAAGCCTTTCAAATCTGATTAGAGATATCCCTCCGATGAATGTATACAAATGAAACGTTTGATGAAATCGCGCGCGGCCCCTTTTGCACAGAATTTTCATATGCACGTTTGTCTCTCTCAACACCCAAGAGAAGTCAAGAAAATGTTGAGCACACATTTCTAAGCAGAATCATTTGGGGCAATTACAAACACATGGTACAACAGGGAGAAATAAATTGTAATTTGAGTGTATTGGCTGAATGCAGAGCAGGCATTTTAAGAGACAGCGTACCTGCAAATATCAACTTTTGCTAGACATGTTTTTTTTTTGCGTGTCACATGCATTTGGAAGTTCATTGGCTGCCTTCTTTTTAATGTCTATCTGTACTACTTTTGCAGTGTTTATTATTCCTCCATCACTTTAGCACTGGCGTTGACAAAATCAAACCCACTTTAACCGAGTGCTTCCACGAGATGAGGTCTTTCACACTTGTGCTGCATTCATAACCAGAATGCAAGCCGGGCGAGGGACGCCACATCTGGATCTCTCTCCTTGTGAAATTAGTTCAAAGACACATGGGCTCCTTGATTATTTAAACATTGTTCAAGCCAATTGAGGCGCCTTCTTTTCAGAGGGGATGGAATTGTATAAAAATACACCGCAGTCACTTCAACACCCCTGTAAGAGCAGAGAAAAGTGGGGGAGGTGGGGTGGGGGGAGCGGAAAAAAGAGAGAGGCTCCATACGGAGGACTTCTGTGGGCAGTGTGTGTTTGCTTTGAATCCTCTCAAGACATCACATTGCTTCAGGGAACCTTTTGACGTGGTCTTTACTCTTTGCGTGAGGCTTTGATGTGGTCTGGATGAGGGTTATGTAAATCAAACCCATAAAATACTGAATCGCTAGCTAGATTTGAGCATCTACAATGCTGTGTTGGCACACGGAACATTATAAGGGATTGTAACGAATTATAAACACACTCGATGCGAAGACCGAGGCCGTGAGCGGCACATAAAAATGCGAAAAGTTTGAGACGTATTGCTTGTTTGTGTTAACGAGACGTGGCGCCTCCAACTGACCTCCGATTGCAGATGAGGGGAGTACAGATGTAGTTAACCGGACCGGGCTATTTTTAGGGGCCAAGGTCCGAAAAGCCGGCCGCGACTTCGATGTGGGAAAAGTGTGTCCTTTACACTCCCCTGTCGCCTGATGCATTCCAGCTCAACAAGTAGGGGAGCGAGAGAGAGAGCATGTTCTAAAATTGTATTACTGTGAATATGTCTGTAGTTATGTTGACACAAGGGATTTGCAAACGTGAGAGTCAGGCCGTCACTATTTAAACAGGTCACTGTCACTATCTTGCACACAGAGTGCAGGAGAACCTCTTTCTCTCTCTCTTTCTCTCTTGTATCAGAGGAATGGCATTTCTGAGCCATTTCGTTGCGAACAGGAAGTGGGTCCAGGGCCAAAAATGATTAGGGGCTGGGGAAAACATAACATCCCCAATGCCTGAGTGCTTTGGTGGGAGTTTTGTGGCCTGACACAGTGTCAAACACATGTGAGATAGCAGTCCCTACACTTAAGAGACCAGACCCAGCGTCCTCTGGCTGCGCTACCTGACTCCCACCCTGAGAAAACAGCCAAACTCACAGGCCTTGAGGGATTCTACACAAACAGAGAACTGTAGGAATCAAAACTGTGGTGCTGGTTTAGCAATAACAATACGCTGGATGCGTCTCTGTGTGTTTTACAATACAAATGTGCTATTACTGAGACATATTAGGCAATAAGTGATTGTTGGGGAAAGTAAATTGACACATTCCTCCTGAAAAGGAAAGGAAAACGCTTTTCTCCGTCCAAATCTGAACCATGGAGATTAATTCAGTCTATTGTTGTTTTAAACAAGCCTCTGAGCTATTAAATTGAAAATAACCTATTGCAACACTAATATATATCAGGCTCTCGCAAAGCCAAAATGGCATAAGACGAACGCAAACGGTTAGCATATATGTGATGGAATACCAGGAGCTCAACAGATTTGACATTCGACTTGTTTCCCGCGCAGTTTGCGATTATGCCCCATCCAAATCCACTTGGCAGGATATGTACCTCAGTTATTAATATTCCACCAGAGCTTAGAGAAAATAAACTCCCTGTCAGAGCGTGTTGCCATAGCATCTGTGGCCGCCACAGAAGTCAAACTTTATTTGGCAGGTCCAAAATGGCTCCGCATGGCTCATTGTTCTCAATGGCTTCATTTTACAAAGAGGCCCCTTTTCAGAAGATGTCAAATTTCCGTTTATTTGCTCTACATTAATCATGTCTTTTATGAACAGAGGATAACTTTTTTGTCTTATTTTTTTGAGAGGAGGAAGAAACGCCGGCAAAACAGGAAGTGTCCTGCGGTGCATGAAACAAAAGATCAAGCATTTTTAGCAAATAAAATAAAAGGTCTTGCTTTGATGTCCTGCTGGTTTTAGCCTATTTTGCACATTTCAAGCATATCCATATTCTTACTGCCCGGCCGGCTGACTCTTAGTGATAGATCTGACATATTTACACAGAGTAATTATTTGACTACTGATGATCTCAGAATATGAAATTAACAGAATTTCTTATTAGTATGTGAATTCAAAAATTCAAACAAACAAACAAACAAATATATACATTTATGCAGCTCTACAGCTGAAACAGTTTTAAAAAAACTTATTGTATAAATGTATTTTGGTGTCAGTATACAGGACAAATAACAGTCAGTCAGACATGGTGTGGTGTAATGTTTAAAGGCTCATAGCTGGTGTTTAGAAGGTTGCTGGTTCGAGCTCCAGCACAAGCCATGAGTCATCACTGTCATAGGAAGTTTTCTAACCTCAAGTTACTCTAGGGGAACTAAATCCTGTAAAACTTACTGTAAATTCTGTAACATAAAAATAAAAGTGTTTACTGAATGACTTCATACTGTAGTTATATATACTTTGATGTAAGCTGTCTCTGTAAGGCTGTAGAATTAGCTAAAAACAATACACTCTTACTCTATTGATTTCCTTTATAAATCTGTTTCCCTTTATCTCCCCGCATCTCCACTGGACGTTGCTGCATACTGTACTGTATACTATATTTTATAATACTATTCATAAAACTTAAAATGTCAGTTTTATTTCTACTAATATATTGTATAGCTAAAGAGATCTGTATATATAAGATTCAGATGTCAAGCAAGCCAAACAGCAAGATGGTAAGAGGAGACAATGATTTCCAAGTGGCAGGCCAAACATATTGTTCTTTCTGCGAGACAGCCTGAGGCAGTCAGGAGCCAAGGAATACACTTTATAGACACAAATACTCGTAAATTGGGAATGTCACCTTAAAGTCAGGGCGGTTTTATTATTGTTCATGGAGCTGCTGAGAGCCTCTGGTAGTTTATTCTCCGAGACTCCAGCCGTTCCCAGGTCCAGGAATCCATTGCGTTCCTCCTGCCTCTCCGTGAGGGAATGACAGGGCACTGGGAGCATTCACTAGACCTTGGGCTGATTGATGGCGAATGGTTAACCTATCTGCTCACAGGACAAGATTATGTTGGCTTTCATTATGTAGATAGAATCCACTTCTATAAAATAGTTTTGTTTCGTAAAAGTAAACGCTCACATTGAATGCATAGTATCAGACTATTTAATGAAACTGCTAATTGTGGTGACCTGAAAATAAAAGTGCTTTTCTCAGCAACAATCGCTCTGTAGAAGGTTTAAAGTTGTTAAGTTGTGGTGGCATGTTTTTATGATTTGCCCACTTGATTGTTTGAGTGAGTTTGTTGTGGTTTACTAATTTAATCTGCGAGAGCTTTGAAACCAAGATATAAAGACACATATGTTCCTTACATTATATAGTGACACAATAAGTCATTCTAGGTAAGTTAATTTAAATAAAAAAAAAACAACACTGACAAAGAAGAAACTACTAACAAATGATATATTTACAGCTGTAAATGATTCAATAAACTATATTTAACAAATCAATTGTATTTATTCATTCATAAATCCAACACTTCATAAAAATCACTTCACAGAATTTATTTGCAGTCCAACAAAGCATAAACATGATACATGGGTGCAAATTAATGATATAAAAAATGCTTTTAACACAGGTTCACGGTCCATTCGGTGATCAAAAAAGCAGTATCTCGCTGATTTCCTCTCGCTGCCAAGTGGGATAGGGCAACAGACAAAAGAAACATTCATATATTCCAATTAGATTTGACACACTTGACTGGCTCCAGTGTGTATGGGGGTCGGAAGGTCCATTTGCTGTCTGTTTTCCATTTTTGTTGGTGTCTGCAAATTAACAGAGAATAAGCGTGTTGCGTTTTTATTTTACCTCTTTAATTACTAAGAGTGTTTGAGATGCATACACACACACAGCCTTTAATACTCGTAGTGAATGTGTCTTGGCTAGAAATATAGTGTTATTTTAGTTTGAACTAGTTGGATGACATTTTAACAAAACTTGGACTGTGGAATGCAACCACAATGAACTTTTGCATACTTATTAGGTATTTTAAGGCATAGAATACCCCTTAAAATACATCTTAAACACCTTAAAATTACCTCATAAATATGTTAAATAAAGTGATGGATTATAGTGTGTGTGTGTGTGTGTGTGTGTGTGTGTGTGTGTGTGTGTGTGTGTGTTTCTACCATTGTGGGGGCCCACAATGATGGTAAAAGTCACACACACCTACATTGTGAGAAACCTAACATGTGTGTGTTCACACATGCAATGGTTCATCGGAGTCCCTAGACAAGACACAGAATAAATAATATTAAAGTAGGTAAATGCATTAACTACATAAAACATGATGCCTTCTGAGACATTTAATTAACCTCATTTATTAAGTACAAATCAACCTAAGAATTCAATGAATTCATTATGCAGTGAAGGATTGCTCATACATCAAATCTTTTATGTTTCAGATATCTTGGATTTTTATATTTTTAAATATAATTTAACCTGACTGCTTTAGCTTATGCTAGTGAAAGCCATTTTAAGCATCAGGTCAGGTAAAAATGTTCCAGCATCTATCCAAAAATGTACTGCACGTGTATTAGGATCACACTTTATATGCTAATGCCAATAAGACTAATGAAGTTACATTAGAACATCACAGCATTGTTCCAAACGGAGACTTTATTTTGGATTTCATTTACCAGTGAGCCGCCTCAGGCAACATTCATTTGAGGGCAGCGCACACAGGAGGTGGAGATCATACCTCCATCTTTATTCTTTGAGCCCTGCAGTTAACGTGGCCATGTTTCTCAAAACAGTAACTCAAACCTTTTTTTGTGTGAGCTGTAAGCAGGCTTGCTTCAAATAAGGTAGACCACAGACCAACGCTGTCAACTGCACACAGGTTTGTCAAATGTCAGCCAAGCCACGGTGCCGCTTTCAAAAGGACCACAGCTCAAATTATATGTCAGATGAGAAGCCTTAAAACTGTTGAAGAAAAAATGAGAAGAAGAGGCTGATTTGGTCTTTACCGTTTTATTTTTCAAGTCCTGTTTTGGGAAGTTTCCTTCAAATACCTGCGGAGGCCAAAGATGAGGGCTTAAGTACAAAACCTTGACTGTGCTCAGCGGCCCAAATTTTAGACAATTGACTGTGCTTTATGTCAAGAGGTATTGGTTTCAAAACCACAGCTGTGTATAAACATGTTATTAAGTGGTAATGACAACTTAACTACTTTCCATCATTTTTCTCTTGAAACGTTTCCACGTGCTTAATCAACAGAAACAAACGGCAAACTCTATGAATGATGCAATATTTCAAAGTGACAAGTGTACATAATCCGTTCCAATCATATCATGTTATATGACAGTATTTGATATTAATGACATTTAGAGACATAATTCAAATACACTCAATGTGATATTGATCCCTTGATATGTATTAATGTTCAGAAAATGTCATATGATGTGTTAAAATGTGAATAGGACACATTACTACTTATTTCTGAATCTGACAACTTACAAGGAGTGTGGCAGTAGTTTGACATGTTCTAAAATACAGCCAGAAGAGTACAAATTAGTGGCTATACTGTACCCATGGACAGAAACCTCAGTCACATATACAGTGGGCTGTAGAGACAAATGGATGTCCAGAGGAGCCAGTGTAGTGTGGTAAGATTGCTCGGTTTGAGGACTGTGCTGTCGTGGAAACAGCTCCAACCTCAGTTCATTTTACATACACAGCAACTCATAGTGTGACACTGTATCTATGAAATTATGAAAATTAGTATCAACTAGTACATTCTGTATAGGGGGACCATTCTCCACAGGGTTTGGAAAAATAATATCCTAATATGTCCTTCTTGAAATGGGGTTTTCCAGACATCAGAGAGCTTTTTGTGAAAGGGTGAAAGAACCAGTGATATGAGGTCAAGGGGACTGCATGTATGGGTGTGACTGTTAGGAGGCACTGAGGCTTGCTATCACATTCCCTGTGAGAGTTTTCTGCGTTCCAGGATTGAGGCTGAGGTCTGGCACATGGACTCTCAGTTAATTTTACTCTTCATGCTTATTTCACTTGGAAAGCTGTCTGAGGATCTCAAATGTGATTGCTGACCATGATGGTTAGCATCCTTTGACCGCTGTTTACAAGTGAGTTTTGAAGCCTTCAACCTGATCATTGGTGAACATCGTGGAAGTGGTTTCAAGGCTCAGGGGTGAAGATAAATATGCAAGGTCATGGTGTTTTAAGAGTCACACTATTGATATACACTTATGTCACTTTGCTTGAACTTCAAGGAAAGCTGCTAGCATGGTTTGAAATTAAAATTTTAGACAGGCAGAAAGAAAGAAGGACAAACAGACAGACAATTAGAAAGACAGACAGACAGAAAGGCAACTAGGCAGACAGATGGAGAGATGGATAAATGAATGGATGGATGCACACTGGCCCTGTCTCAAATGGCACCCTCAGCCCTTAAAGTTCTTCCTCAAGTCTACATTTTGCTCCATGGGCTGTTAATAGTAATAGTCCACAGTGGAGTCTGCACAAGCAAAGTCCACAAGACCACAAGCAAACGTGCAGTGCGCCATTTGGGACAGAGCCATTATAATGCTGACAGCTTTCTGTCATCACCCCACTGTGCATTTTTAAGTTTTGTTTAGAAGTTTTCAGGCTGTTAAAATGTGATATAAAATTTGCATTTGATAAAAAATGATTCAGTTTGCCAAAATGAGTTTTTTAGCATTGTGGCTTAATTGTGATGTATGTAAAAAATCAAACTTTTTTTTCTGTAAGTTTACCAACAACCTTCTGTCTGTATTCAGGGGCTTAATGTATGTAATTTCATACATACCCACCTACTGTATATACAGTAGATATATAATAAAGATAGACCACTATTAAAACCATTATATAAAGTCTAATTATTAAAAATCATAAGATTCTCAAAATGTATGTGAAATATGTTGACATGGCAATATTTATTCAAACTAGGCTAATATGCTGATTACAGCGACATATCACAACATCTGTGCATCTCCTCCGTGTCTCTCAACACAACACAAACTGACGCATGCACAGACACACGTGTCCTCAGATGAGCTTCTAATTCCACGGATAAATGCTTTTAAAAAGCTAAGTTTTATATATATATATATTTATTTTCCCCTACTAGCAGCAGGATGCTTACAGTAATCTGATTATATCTGCTTTTTTATGGTCAGTTTTTCAGGACCATAAATTCCTGTCTGCCTTTCAAACATAATGCAGGTACAATGTAAACATATCCAGCCATGTTTTCGTCTAAAACAGGAAGTACCTTGGTAAATCCCAAAGGGGCCCCTTGCAGATCTCGACCTCTGGGTCCATTCTCAAAGGCAGAATGATCGGTCACGCCGGGCTGAGATCAGCCGTGTTGAGACCATTGTGTTTCCCTGAACAGATGCTTTTCTGCTGGGCCATACTGAGGGGACAAATATTTGCTGTCACAATTTCCGAGGCGCAAAAAGGTTAAAACAAGCCATAAATCCGTGTAATGCCTCCAAATGCCACAAATCTGGAATAGCACATCTATTTGGCAGATGTTGGAATAAAATGATACAGTAAAAAGGCACAGGAAAATGTGGGAAAGCATATTTCCTTCATTCAGTAGCTTGTGTAGTTAGATTGACTGCAGCTCTGTGGCAATGCGTTAAAGTGCAACACTGACACATGATCCGGGCTTGATTATACATTTCTGTGAATTAAGAACCTTTCATGCCTAAACAACAAAGAAAGCCATGTTTACTTAAAACACAGATGGATGGGAAGATACAGACCAGTCTCAATCAGCACATCAACCGTAGCACTAATGTAACATTTTAGCCGTCTGCTAATGACCTTGATGCACTGGTGGAATAATAGCATCGTATCTCTGAGATTTCTGAAACAAAGACAACGATCATCTCCATCGAGTAAAAACGGAGAGGAAAGTAATCTGTGATCTGTGTGCTCCCCCTGCACTGTTAAATTAAATGAGTTTAAACTTTTATGAAAGAGAGACACCAAATTATAGCTCAAATACTTCCATCGACAACATATAATTTAAAATTCACTAAGGAGATGCCTCTGCTGCCAAAGAGTGTGGTTTTCTTTTGAATGTTTTCACATATGACAGGCTACAATTATTCAATCCCAGTAAAATGTCACTGATGTTTTTAAACAGACATGCGCCTCTCACCTCAATTAATCAGCCCAGTGCATTTTCAGGACTTTTTACCACGTTCATTCAGATTGTTTTGAGTTACATTTGAAGAGAGGCCCACGATCCTTCCCAAATCATAACAAAAGCACAATAATCATATCAAATTTGCGGTGAGACACTGCCAATATACTGGGTATACTTTCTTAGCCTAAAGTAATTTAATACTGTTCCAGTTTATTGGTGGATTCATTAAAAAGCAATTTCACCTAAACAGGAAACGTGAAGCATTTTCCAAGAAACTCAGACGTGAAGTTGGTCACCTGATAGTTTTGAGGTTCCACGCTACATTATTGTAATTTAAGAACTTTCTGGATTCATCAAGATTCATCCTTTGATTGTAGATGGTGTCAGAAGAAGATTAGAAGATCTGTCTCTCACCCTGTTTACTCCCTGTTAAAATGTTATGGAGATTTAGAACAGCACATTACACAAATAATATTTGTCATATGAGATTGGACGAGGGTGGGCAGATGAGGTTTTCAAAATCTCACAGCTTTGTCTATAAAATGAGTTTGCATCAAACTTCTGAATAGATTTTTGCTGCAGGCCAAAACTGTGATCAGAGGTTAAACTGAGCACAGAAAGGTGGGGGGACACTGCGCAGGCATTCATCACCTAAGAGCTTCATAAATACTGAGGTTTAAATATTGAATTATGGTACCAAAGCCCAGATTAGACTAGCTCTCAATATAAACGGGATTTGGGGAGCTCGGCCCACTTGGCGAACGTCCATGGTGTCTCCTGGTTTTGACAGAATTGCCTGGTATCCCCGTTGCATATAGCATGGCATGGCATACACTTTAGAGACAATCATGTTTTTTCCCACACTTTAAAATTCACAAATCTCACAGACTGCTTGCCATTTCCATCAACCTTGTCTTTATTCCAGCTGACTTGCTTTGATAGATTTTCTTTGACAGGAAAGTTCATCTGGAATCTCAGATGAACTTTTAATGGAATGGAACCTGATTGGTTGTGGCTGCCTTGTTTTGAACAACATAATCAAAAAGCTTTCTCAGGATTAGACTCATCATCCTTTCAGTGTGCTCATTATGATATCAAGATACCTTCTGGAAGAAAAACAGCCTTATAAAGCAAACTTTTATTATTATGGGCTTTCCTTAGCTAAGATCACTTTTACTATAGGTCCCAGGGTTTTTTTTTAACTAAAAATAACAACTTTAAAACATTAAACCTGTCTTGTAAACTTTTAACTATGCCTTCACTTTCAACTTAAAAGTATAAAAATCCATCATAACATAATAAATGACTGTAAGTGTGATACAGATATTATTATAAACATCAAACATATCAATTTATCAACACAAACTATAACTTTTCCATAATATAATTCTATCACAACATTGCCCCAAAAAAGCTTGTTATGCTAAAGGTATGTTTATGCTATCAATCTTGTGAAGTGTTTTTTTTTTGTCATTTATTAAAGCTGTAATTTTAAGTATGTTTTTTTTAATGAAAAATACATTTAAATTCCATCAATGAAATTAACCATTTTAGTCATTTTTAGCCATTTAAAAAAATGACACTATTTTATTCCAAAATATAACGTCCACCACAGAGTGCTACTCTAACACAATACAGCATTTTTGGTGTAGTGGAAATGACATCTGTTAAAATTACAGTTCATTTTCCTGTCATTCATGTAAATCCATTGTTAGTGGACAAATTAAATAAACGAGTGAGAGTGTGAAAAGTGTGTTTCACAGGGCCAAAAGGGGCCTATAGTTTAGGTAGAAAGGGCCTTTAGGCATGTGGTTTGGCACCAATACTAAACTGTACATTGTCACTCCAGTGAAACAGACATGTGAATAAACTTTACTGTACTTAATGAATGACTCATCCCTGAGCTGAGAAAGATCAGACTGTTGGCACACACCCTGCTAAAGATCTACAATACAAAGCGCTCCTGCACAGATAGACTTAATCGATGAGGTCACACTGAACTCTATCTAGATTAAGAAAACAGGAAAAAAAGGTCTTCATCCATGCTTGTCATGACAAGCTGTTCAATTTCAGCACGACACGTCTGGCCGCGGCTCACCGGCAGCAATCTGCCCGGTACATCTGTATCAGCATACTGAACACTGCTTGTATCTGGTCGGATTAGTTCAGATGTTCCTGTGGACAAGAGCCCCGTGCTCTGGAACTGCTGACACAGGTGGCGTCCTGCTCTCAATCCCGTCCTAAAACGGCTTTGCAGCTGCCCGTCAGAAATAAAAAAAAGAGGAGGCAAAAACATCTGTCCGGAGATTGCTTTTTTAAGACTGATTAATGGAAATAAAGCTGCTCCCCCAAATCCTCTACCTTGTCTAAGTAGTTTTTCCAAGTTGAACGTCCATGTGGTGAGATAAAAAAAATGTCAGGAGTGAAGAGGTCTTGTAAGCCTGGGCTAAATCCTCGGACCGCTGGCTTAATGTGTGTCAGTTTGCTGGTGTAAGGTGTATTAGAGGTCACGTATATACTGTGTATTGGTGTTCTGTCTGTGTGTTTTCAGTGTTGATGTGGTTTTGCTATTGTCTTAGAATGCTGAGATCTGATAGCATTGTTTTTGGTGGAGAACGTAACAAAAGCGTCTTTATTTGCAAAGGCACAGCCTACTGTGTTTGGTATAATGTATTGTTGATGGTCTTCATCTCACCCAGCGCTTAACAAAAAGCCTCTCACGCACATTACAGCTGCCAAAGTGAATGCATTATATGTTTAACAGCATTGCACATACTGTATTTAATGCAGTTAACACATTTATTTAATCAGACAGCAATTTGCAATTTTGTTCAGCAGATTTTCATTATCATAAAGCTCTCAACCTGTCTAAATTGTCACCAACAAACAAAACACACAGTTAACAAAACAAGCCAATTTTTTTTACTTTAATTTTGCAACATTTTTTGTTTTTTTTTAACCTAGTTTTGACACAGGGAAAGTTATCACAAAGGTTATATTTCTGTCTCCTACATTTTAAATAAATGACAGACCTATTTTGTATGTATATTTTTTCTGAATATAACCCAAAAAATGTCTGCCCCCCTCAGAACGTTCACATTGTACTGTACACATTTTTTCTCAGTGAGAAATAATCGTCAGGGGTTGGGGTCTTTCAAACGTTATAAGACAGCTGTTCTCTCTCTGGTCCTCTCTACAAGGAAGCCATCAGGTTGTTCAGCAGGACTGGTTTATTCATTATCGGTTCTTTGGTCCTTTGGAGAGTTATTTTAATGTTCCGAGTTCTCCTTAGGAGAACATGCTGGACCATCGACCTCCACAGGTGGGAAATGAATTAAAGGAAGTGTAGCTCATTCTGCAGTACATTCAGTTTTGGTTCCAGCTGAGAGCTCTTTGTATGTGGTCTCTAATGGCTGCTGAGAGCCCCTGACTTGTGGAAGGTGTTGATACAAAGGCCATATCAGGCTTTAGTATAATCACAGTTTGCTCATACACTTACTGGGAATTGCATTCTTTAGAACAGGATTTTCACACCACACACAGACCGGTTATAGCAAAGAATGCATTCAACAATTTAAACCAAGTTGATGACAGCAGCCTTAATTTATTGAAGAAGTCTTCCATTCGTTCTATTTAACTGATAAATTACGAGATTAAAAGATTGTATTTACCGTAAGTGGACCACCTACTGTATGCATCAACCAACTCAATGCAGAAATGTTTATCAAATATCCTAAAAGCTCTGGTCTGTCTTAATTCCCACATCATGGAGCTCATTCAAGTAAGGGTTAAAACATCTCAAGATGTCAAAATGTGTTAAAGCATGAAGAAATGAAAACTATTCATGTTTCTCTCATGAAGGTTCTCTTTACTGTGTCTTTTTTGTGCTTTTTCAACAAAAGATCGGTGAAAGGAGGTGCTTAAAATCAAAGTTCTCCTTAAAAGGACCATTTCGAGTTGGAGATTCAAAACTGGAGATTTGGGCCTGAAATCCTTAAGACACCAAAGTGGTAGTTTATTCACTGAAAGTGCCAATTACTTTTTCTTATTTCTTAATATGTTATTTGGGAAAATATTGCAGAAGATGAATAGATCTGTTAAGATGGTCTGCACGATTAGTCTGCATTTCTTATCTTCTAAAACTGACAAATCCAGCATAATCCGTCATCCACTATAACACGCAGAACAGTTGAAGGACGCACTGGCAGAGAGAAATTATCAATATTTCTACTTAAAAAAGCACTCTGGGACTTTTTAATGTGTATGCTTAACTGGCTGGCCCGTCATTTCTGATTACACAGAAAAGCCTCTGACACATGCTAATTATACTCAATTTATCAACATTTGTTTGATTGCTGATGACACGGGTGTCACGAGAGGCGCTTTTTCTCATGATGTGTTCACTGTCTTTTCCAAATGAGCCGTTTTTTATTTTTCCCTGCAGAAAAGCTTCCTGTAACGAACACGCCGGCCCTTAACGTCCTCATTTGTGTATGGCTGATGTTTGCGCGGTCAGCTTGAGATGTCAACTGGAAGAGAACGCAATGCTCAGAGCACTTATCTAGGAAAGAGAGACACGGTCTCCAACCGAAGCGTGCGGTAATTTGAAGTCACCAACAGCAAAGCGTCCAGTGATGTAGAACTTCTGTAGAACAGGACCATGACTTGCTGATGCCCTGATCTATAAAGGTCTATGTTCTCACGAAGATTAGGCCAATATTGGTTCATCGGTCGGACATTGTTGTGATAGTGAAATCGGACCAGGTGGACTCACGGGTGCATGTTGCTCTCTCTAATCCGCGTGTAAAACGGAAGTGTAAATGTTCTGCTTTGTTTAGAGTCACTAAGGCATACGCTCAGGGAAAATCCAGCGTGTTTCCCATTTTAATACCTACCTCCGTGAGTGTAACCAATCCCAGATGTGCTCCGGCACAAAATGCATTTTCACTTGCTTTAAAACATCTTTTTTTCCCTTCTGACTCGGGGTCAATGACTTCAGTTTCAGCTGTAGTGGTAGCTAAATATAGATTTATTGAGAGTCACTAAATGACTTGTTTTTAGAGCATTTGTCAATGTGATCCTTAAGTGAACAAATATTTATGCATTTTTAAATGGGGATGTGTCCGGGAAAGTGGCGTCGCTTTTCCTGCGGCCGACGTGAGAATGCAGTTCACCGCGTGTCAGGTTTTAGTAAATCAAGATAATTGGTCATTTAAAAACAGAGAGACATAAGCAAGAGGGGAAAAAAACACCATAGCTAAGGCCCGGGCCTCCAGCATCTTCGAGTGAAATATTAGACAAGGAAAGAACAATCATTTCTAAAGGGTAAAAAGGCGGCAATCCTCCTTTCAGAGAGGCAGCTGTACACAAACTCACAGCTCATCACAAACTCTGTGAGAAAGTGCGGGCCGGGATGGAGGGGCAGTAACGTGTGAATCTGTATAGTGTTATGATAGCTCTGTATGGGGCCCCCAGAGCGATGTCCTCTCCACGTTTTGGATCACCTAGGGGGTCCTTGCATCCTGTTCTTCTCCAGCAGGGAGAGGTGGGAAGTTCCCCCGACAGGAAGTGGGCCTGTCAGATCTGCAGATTGTGGGGGCTTTGAGAAAGTTCGGGGTGTTTGGCTTGCCCCATGTTTTCCCAGGCAGAAGAGCCTCAGGAAGGTCTCATGAGCCGAGGATTTAAGTCTGTTTCCTTTTAGATGTTCTTCATGTTTTAGAGTATCTTTAACTTT
>JAZGTK010007519.1:0-19284 GCA_036877625.1 Ambastaia sidthimunki
ACATTTATGAGTCGATACAGAGCTGCTGGCCTATTTATATCTGATGGTTTGCTGTTCTTATGAGATCTGTGGCCAGTACAACTACATCTTCATAGCAGATCCTTCTTCTGGGACTCACATGATCCCCGAGGGACATGTATCACATGAGCAGTTAGATGAAGGAGTAGACCAGCTAACACAGAACATTCTCAGAACATTGACTAACGTTTTCTAAAAGTTATCAAAGTTATATTGTTGCAGTAACATTAGTAGACCCTATGGAACTTAAAGACATTATAGAATTTTAGAAAAAGTTTTCCAACTTTCTTAAAACCAAAAAACATTCCTAGAACATTTAAAACAACCTTTTTTAATACTTAATGTTACATCTTACAACATCATACGACCTTAAATTGTTTAGCCGGGAGGTCATGAATTAAACATGATTATAATGCTATATAATGCTAAATGTGTAATGCTATATAAGGCTAAATATATGTGGCACGTACCTTATAAATTCAGGTTGAAAACATAACCAATTGTGTATAGATCATAAATTACATAACATAATAATGACTGAATATGATGCAACAGTGTTTTATTAGTTAGCCTGTTTGTTATGAGTAATAAATTTAATGACATCTATAAATATTTTAAACTACTGCCTCTGTCTAGTTTATGTGTTTATTGTGGCCTCTCCCCTTCTGGAAGAATGTTGTGATATCAGGGAGGGATCGAGAGCAGATTCCACTCAAAGCAGAATGTTTCGTCTCACTTTTGATGTTGTGTTTTGAGCTATATTTAGAATTTCATTATTAAAGGTTCAATAGTCTTTTCAGCACGGCATTGCTAACACCTGGAGGTCATTGGTGTGCAGATAAAAACCTGCTTACTGCCACACAGATATTTAATGCCATATAGCTGAAGTAGGTTTATTTTCTGCTCCACGGGTTAACATGAAACTAGTGTAGCTGGTTAAGACCTTCTGATGGGTTTAAAAACCAGGACCCAGTTCAACGATCTTCTTACCTGTTTGATGGTGTCTTGTGTCTCCACAGCGTCTGGCAGGGGTGTCTGTGAGGAGAGAGAGAGAAGACGTATGAGGATATACCCAGCTAACAGGGAACGTTTTCAGAACGTTGGCTTATGTTCTCTTCTGGCTGTAACATTAGTAGAACATTTTTTAATGTTATGAATCGTATAAATATCAAACATGTTATTCTTAAGTTGTTAGTGGAATGTTTTAAAAATGTTATAGAATTAAAAAAGTTTGAATAATGTATAACCAAGCGGCAATGTTAATACAGTGTCTAAAAAACGGGACATTTAAAACTTTCAAAATAACCTTTTTATGCCACTTAATGGAAACGTTAGGGAAACGTTCTTGTGACTTAAATTGTTATCTGAGTATGCACTGCAGGTGAACTCATGCTTTGAATATTATAACTGCTTGTTATGGTAAACTTCACTGTACTCATATTTAGGGTCACAGATTTGGACAAACCCCTCACTCTGTTAAATCGGTACTTAACTTGTCCCATACTGTTTGTGTTACAGACACATGAGTGACAGCTCAGGTCATGTGCCTCTCGATGAGAGCTGTGCTATTACTTTTCTAACAAATCGGATTTGCAAGTTTGCATCTGGTTAACAGTGAAACAGCCAAAAAGCTTCAACTTTAAAAGAACGGACAAAACCAAAAAACAGCCAAGCTGTGAACGTTAAAATGCCGTTTTGTCCGTGTACGCTGGTGCAGTATTAAAGCCTGATACAACAAAGGCACCAGGGGCTAAAGAATGCCAGACATTCCAGACTAATGCCCCCATGTGTGGCATTTGATGGCCGTGCGACACACGGTCTCTGCACCTGCCTCTCTCTCAGCTAAGACTAATTAACAGCCACAGTGTGATTATGGTTCACACAGCAGCTCAATGAGAATGTTTGATCAGTGTGTTTGACTGTCAGTTGAAGATTCACACTTAGTTTTTGTGAGACTTTGTAACTTGTCTGACTAGTTGACAAAAATGCTGATACTCTGTAAAATATTATGTGTTATGGGTTAGATATGGGTTATCTTTTTTTATTTGTTTGTATGTTTGTCACGGATGTTATTTCACAAAATTAACATGTCAACATTAAATAAACAGATTACAAATAAAATATATAATGTTTGTATAATTTATAGCAATTGTCCATCTAAAAATTATTCACTCCCTCATATTTAGATTGGAAATGGCGTCCTGTAGTTGGAGTCATTTAATATTTTTAAACCATAGATGCAGAAAATCCACTATATTTATGTGTCATTTGCTGAGTTCCAGTTCAGTAGCGTTTGGAGGCTATTAACGTGGATAAAAGATGGAATTCCTGTACATTTTGACCTGGAACTCAGTCACCCTTGGAATTTATTCCCTGGATTCAGTCAAACTGAGTTCCCACCCATCTCCAGTCCTACTCATATCATTCCAAAGCTGGGTTTAGAATAGCACGAGAGTATGTGATAACCCGGCTAACAGGGAATGTTCTCAGAACGTTGGCAAACATTCTCTCAAAGTGCTCCCAGAGTTATCAAAAACATTCTTGCAGTAATGCTAGTAGAATGTTTTTAACATTATATATAATCTATATATAAACATTATTCTGAAGTTGTTAGTGGAATATTTTATAAACTTTACAGAATAAAAAAAGTGTTTGAAGAACGATCTTATCAAACTGGACATTTGTTGCTAGAAATTTCAAAATAAGTTTAATGTTTTTGTTACTAATAGAAACATTAAGAAAACATTCTTACAACCTAAAATTGTTAGCTGGTAAGATTTTGCGGTGAAGGATCGTTTAAATGTGTGATAAGAAATAGAAAAACAGTTGAAATGCCTCAAACAGTCGAGTGATTTCGAGCAGCTTAACTTGACCACGTTCTTGAGACTGAATCAGAGATAAGTTTGCATATGTGATGGGACTCTTGCTCAAGTGCCACTCAGTGTTTCGCTGCTGTGTCCAGCTATTAACACCACAATCATCACCCGCATCAGCCTTTTCAAGAGCCAAACTTTCTCTGCTACATGACGAGCATTAATGAGGCTGAACACAGAACAATTCTGTTTAAATATTTATGTGTGGTAACTACTGCAACTACACAGTGTTCAGATGATGTGCAGACCTATACAGGAATCAGTGGAGCAGCTCAAATATCTCACATACAACATCATGTTGCAGGAGTAGCTGTTAACATGCTATTTTATATGATCGATATTGAGTCTTTATAAGTAATTTAAGGACTTCCCCTATACCATGACGTGAAAAAACCCTATACCAATTTGTCAGTCTGCATGCTGCAATTCTGTAAAAGCTAGCAATAGCAAGCTAGCTTCGAAAACGTAAGATCCCGCCCCCCCCCTTCAGAGCGACCTCCAAAGCCACACCTCCTCCAAAGTACAAGAAAGAGGTGAATGGAGGTTACCGAATACACAGTCTGACAGGCAACTGGGCCATTCGGGCCGAATGCAATGATTGGACGAACATTTCATAAGAGACTTTCAATCAGCATAACCAAAAATGTTTCTGGAACAAATCATCTGTCCTGCTTTTAAAGTAATTCTGAAGTGGAAGAAAGGTAAACAGATAAGGTCAGAGAGTAAAGCTCTCTAATAACTTAATACATTCTTCATTGTAAACGATGCCACTCGCCCAACCAGTTGAGATTCTGCTAGCACAGGAAAAATGCCACCCTGATCTGTCAATGACTCTGTAGTTTATGAGCCACTGTCTGTTCCCAGCACCAGCTGAGTAATGCTGTTCAAATGTCCTTTCATTTATGGGCTTGGTCTGATAATGTATCTTTATAGGTTTGGTGAAGGCAAACCAGACTTTCTGTTAGATGGTGTCAGTAGAGGGTTTATTTGCGACCGTAAAAGGTACATATAAAATAATCTTTAGGGGACATTGTGCTCACAACTTTGCTGTTTATGAACAGCATTAAAAGGTGTGTGTGTGTGTGTGTGTGTGTGTGTGTGTGTTGATTAAGTGGGTTGATTGAGGACAAATTTGTACCCAAAAGTGAGCAAAACACTAAAAATATAGTAAAGTAAAAATGCTGAAAGTTTTCTGTTAGGGTTAGGTTATAATGTTTATAACTAGATGTATATAAAACTAATAGAAGTCTATGGAATGTCCTTATTTAGATATATAAGTAAATGTGTGTGTGTTGTATATTAATACATTGCACATATATCATCGTATATAATCAAGTTCATTTCCTCTGTGTAATGGTACTCAGCAGCTCAGCAGTACTCATGAACAGTTGGTTGGTGGCCAGTGTAAGACGGGTTAATTCTCAGGTGATCAGTCTCACCTCATGTTTAAGATCTCTAACCAGTTAGTCTGTTGACTGATTAACCGCAACCGTCTGCATCACACGCTGCAGTACAAGAGAAAAATAACCCCGAGCTATTTACTCCAGTCTGATGACACCAGAGTAAGATTGAAATAACAAGAAAGTGAAATTCTATACCAAACACACACATTACTGTTGCTTAACTGGTAGAGCACTGCGCTAGCAACATAAGGTTGAGGGTTCGATTCCCAGGGTACACATACTGATAAATTGTAGGCTTTGAATGTAATGTAAGCGGATTTGGAGAAAAGCGTCTATCAAATGCATAAATGTAAATCTGAATGAGTAATACAATTATTTGTTGATTCTATTCAGATTCATTTAGATAGATTAATTTCAAAGTCTAATAACACTGATAAGAGACTGTGTAAATGTCTTACTAAAGATTTTCCTCCTTTTATGTTTTTATAGTTTATAATGTGGTTTTTATTAGTGCTTGTATTTGTACCGTCTATTACAGTTTCTTTAATTACTTACTGCAGAATGAAAGCAAGCTTTATTGCAATGTTAAATAAAAATCAATACAGTATAAATGAATTACAGACAGCTTGCTATTCATCTCTGTTATAAACTCTTACGGGAATCCCACATAATGCTGTGACACAAACATATTCCTGTGCGGTTAATGCGGGAATGCTGAAGTAAACGACAAAATACAGGTAAACAGAAAAAGACAGAATCTCAAGCCATGTGAGCTGTTTTATCTCGTTGGGTCGCTCCACTCATTGCTGGATGAGACACTGGCTTTCTGTGTCTCATCATATACAAGACTGTAACTCCATGACAACTGTCACTCATGAGAACAGAACACAGCAGATGTATCTCACAGCATTTGTTACATATAACTGTAGTTACAATGCCTTAAAATACAGTTTATGAAAAATCACCAGTTTACAGAATGTATTTGTTTCAATGATTCACACCAAATATGAACATAATTTAAAGAGTGCAGACACTAAATTTATATTCTCTGTTGTGTTAAATGGGGTAGATTTGATGTACGGTTTAGTAAAGTTTACTCTAGTTCAATAAGGTCCACCGCAGTTTTACGGAAGCAAACCCTGCGGATAACAATAAACAATACACTATAAATAACTACAGTACATCAACAATACACTACAGTGAATAACTGGTTTTAACCCTTTAGCCTTGAACATAATAACAAATGGCAGAAAGTTGTCTTGATTGTTTGGGGTCACATTTAACATCTGATTAAGTGTCTAACAGCCTCCAAGTTTATTTGGCATTGAGTCCAATGCCATCATGCCCTAACACATTCTGACACACACACGTTTGTACAGCTATCTTTATGAGGACATGCCTTGACACACTACAATCTCTAGCCCCTTACCCTAACCTTAACCATCACAACTAAACCTAACCTTACCCTAATTCTAACCTAAACTGTAAAACCAAATCCTAACCCTTAAACAGCCCTTTTAAGGAGTGTCCACACTTTAGCCCCAAAATGTCCTCGCTTCAGTCTTTTTGTCTTCACTGTGATGGTCTAACTGGTCACACTGGTCCTCACAAAGATAGATGTACAAGCATGCACACCCCCCCAAATAAGCTATATGAGGACATCTCATAGACCCAACAGTATAAATAAAATAAACTAAAGAAGTTTACTATACCCTTAACCCAATCCTTAAAGGAACCTTAATGTTACTAAATATAAAGTAAATATAGTCTAGTTTTTAACATGCTTCACAATATTTGTGAGGCTATTTTCTTCTATCTAATAAGGACACATTACACCTGCTCCTCACATCTCCAAATAATATTATTCTTCTAAAATGGAAACCTTCTTTAAAGCGCATTTAAGTGCAAGTTTTCAAAACCTCATCTTTTCACATAAGCACTGTTTTATTTCTTCTGCATGTTTTTCTGTCCACTTACCCAACTGATACCCCGAATTTTAGGTGTTTTCTCGCTGGAACTGCGATCGGGATGAATTTGGTAATTGTAACTCCGAAACAGATGCATGTTCACTGGGGTGCGAATTTCACATAGACGTCATCTGTTGCTGTAACTCATGGTAAAAACTGCATCTCCTGTGAGGGTTTGACAGTCCCAGATTAAAGGCAGCTTGACCTGAGCGATGCATTCCGGCATGCGTGTTATCTCCGCACTGAATGCCTTTAAAAAACCTGCTCTGCGCGTTCCCGACATCCAGCCGAGCCGGAGACGACACCCGCGCTCCCGCCCCTGCCGGACACGGCGCGCCTCTTATTATTCCTGAATATAACATTTATTCCTGTATGTGTTTCTACACCAACGTTTATATAACGCTACGTGCATGTTACGGTTATAGCATGTTAATGTGAGGCTGTCGTGGTAACATTTCTTAATAACTTTATTCAAGTCATTAAAAACATTTTACACACTTTACACAGTGTCATGTTAATATACAGTTAAATGCTGAGTTATACTAAACAACTAAAAGTTGCATTTTTTGTTGCTATTTATATAGATGCTTTTTTTAAGTTTGCATCCTTCAGATACACCCTATTCAGTTTCATTTTAGGATTATTTAAGGTTAATTCTGCCTTTTGCATGACAAGCATCTGCATTAATAAGCTTAAAGAACCGACATCGCAGGCAAAAATATGTTTAGCGCATTTGTTTGCCTCAATAACACTCCGTCTCTCCTTCAGCTCTTATCTGTGCGTCCCAGCTGCCCGATAAACCTTGAGGGGGGGTGAGGATGAGGGGCGTGGCCGTAACCCACCTTAGATACTGATGCAGGTGCCAAGGTTGGAATAAAGGAGGAAACCAACAGGAAACATTAGTTCTGCCCTTGATACAAAGCCTTTTGAAGTTTAACTGGCTATTGCATGTTTAAAACACAGCTGTCATTGGTTTGAGCTGTAGCTGAAGGTTGTGAGGTTGTCTGTTTATTATATTGGCGCATGGGATGAATTTGCAAAGTGATTAATACTTTATGAATTATTATAATGTTTTAGTGGTGCAGTGACCCTTCAGAGATGATAAAGGAAGGACGCTGTACCTGTTTAGAGGACGATCGTCGCGAGGACAGGATGAGTGTGTCGGCTGAACCCATGAATGCTGGAACCTCTGAGAAGACAAAAGAAAAGCAAGACAGAAAGTCAAAATCCTGTTTCATTCAAAGTTATTCTGCGCTTCTGTTACATCATAATGTGTTATTTCCCATCTTATTCTGATGTTTGTGAGATTTCATGATTTTCAGTGGCTCATTGGAACTGTGTTGAACAGTACTGGGTATAAAGATAGAAGTTAGAGCTATCTTATAACTGAGGTTTCCTGCTGCCTGCTGTCCACAGAGACTAGGTGGGGAAGTTTAGTAGGTTTTGGAACACGGTTTATATTTAAACTTGAACATTCCAAAACCCTGTTTTTAAGCGTCCGTACAAAATTCTGCAACGACTTGTCCTCCGCACCCACAGGTCACGAGGGAGACAAACTTTAGACGTGTCACACCCTAAGAATGACCATATGGCCACATCGGGGTGGCCACCGCCCCACCGCGTCATTTTTGTTCTGGAGGTCAGGGAATATTACATAATGCTTGTTTAGACCCCGGCTATTGTTTTAGTGTTGTGAGCTTCCCTTCCTGGAAGAATGAAATGGAACAACATTGAACAACTGTTTCTGAGAGTCACTTCTGTATTGGTCTTCCATACTCACACCCATAACAGTGGAATTCCGGAGATCGGAATATGTTACTGCTATTTTCGTGTTTCATTTTTGTCTTATTTACAGATTGGGCATAACAATGGCATGTAAATCTTTAAAGAAAGAAAAAAAAGAGTCTGTCCCCACATGGACACACGCACTCTTCTTTTATTGTGATTATTAATAAAAATTGTGATCATTAACTTCTTTTAATGATTACAATTTATATCATGAATTTAATATGCTGACAATTTTAATAGATTACTTCATTGGTTAGAAACATTATTTTGACATTAAACATTTAGACTATACATGCAGAGTTAGTGATGATTACAAGCATATTTAAAATATATACGTGTGCTAGCAAATATAAAAACAAACCATTTTATGATACTTGTCATTATTCTGGCTTTATCCGCATGTAAGCCCCCAAACATTTTCTTAAAATTGTCTTAAATATATATTGTCTGGCTGGATATGCTGTAGTAACAGACCTTAAAAACAACAACTCTCTCCAAACTTCAGAAGCAAAAACAACAGGAAAAATCCTGTGTGTGAGATGGGCTTTTATACATAAGACAGATACTTTTATCCAAAGCAACTTACGGTGCATTAAAGGTATACATTATATGAGCATGTGCGTTTCATGCGACTCGAACCCACAACCTTTGTGCTGCTAACGCCATGCTCTACCCATTGAGCTACAAGAACACCAAGTAAACACAAACTAGAACTCAAATAGTACATGTATTTGCGTGCCCACCGAAACCATCAGACCACAACAGAGGACACAACATCATGTCATTTCATATACCGTACTGTACAACTCATGCACTTGAACAGAACACCAGTTTTGGGTCTTACCGATTCTGTGTTTCCTCTTAGGAGACAGGATGTGTTTAAAGAAAGAATACATTCTGTCAGGGATTTCCACAATGTATTTCTTACACTACAGTTGCTAATATAAACCTTAAAGCCCCAGAGGGCTTCCACAACATACAGCAGATTAGACAATATAGTCTTTCAGATTCTGTGTTCATGCTGCATGTTTGAAAACGTACTTGTGTGTTTGTGTGCATCTGTTGCCAATGACAAAATGCACCAGTGACAGAACTCAGAAATCCAGTTTTCCTGCATGTGAGCTTCACGTGGTTCATGAACATGTCTTTGATCATAAGCTGCAAGTTCATTCAGATCAGATAGCAAGAGGCCTTTTTTACTGTTATTGTTTTCAAGACATTGAAACACTGGGGGTCAGTGTGTAAAGGTGGGGGTCATGTGGATGCCATTTTTAGATCTATAAAGCAGTTTAACATCTGAATCAGAACTGAATTGAATCTGGAATATATATGTGACAATCTTTATCTAGTCTCCTCACATTCTGGTAGCAATCACTAAGTAAACTGGTCTAAATATATTTATATATCTTCTGTGGAAGGCGCAGGACTATAAAATGTTTTTTTCAATCGTTGCATTGGCCCAAATTACAGTAAAGAATTCGAGAATCTTTTCTAATCAACGTTCCAAGAACGTTCCCTGTTAGCTGTGATAGTGTGAAAGAATTTGATCTATGCGTGCCCTCTAGTGTGCATTCATAGTTACTACAGTTGACATACTTATCTGGTAGCCAATGAGTAGCTTGATCCCGCGAGCCAGCAGCTATCTGAGGATGTTCCTAGAACCCTATTATGCCATTACAGTAACTACAAGGAACTATAGAGGAACTATATAGCTGTACAAAGAACATAAAGTACACAATATAGCATTTTAACATGCGACCATGTTCAAAACTAGTCTGCTAGTTAGGGAAAATGATAAACACCAGAAAGCAGGAGGGAGAAAACAGCAGATGAAGTGGGAGCAAGCACACAGTTCCTGTGGGAGAGGGTGTGGGAGTTCCTGACACAAATCACTGACTTTTAGGAATCTTCACTTCCCTGCAGACCTTCGGTGCACCACAGTTTAAAATGAATCATATATGTAACAATACACGTTAAGATGACCATCTCTCTGTAGTTCCACTCTGTGACTTTATGTGCTTATAAATACTGTCTTTTTAAAATCACATTTGCTTTCACACCAGCCCCAAACTCACTTTGGATCTTTTGTTAGAGCAGCCACCCATGGAGGAAGGAAATATTGTTTATATTGAAATTACAGTTAAAGAGGGGGAGAAAGATATTTTTAGGCACACCTTCTCAAGAGCGTCTGCCCGTGTAACTTCCTGTCTGTGACCTGCGGGTTCACAGCAAACTCTCCTTGACACATATTTCACCCACTTGTCGACAAACTTTCCTAGCATCACAATGAATCGCGGGCCGCAGAATTTCCCACGGTAACTGTTGTCAGGAAATTTTTGTGTATAGCACTGACTGCAAATTAACACATAACAATTTTCTCTGATATTAAAAGAACTACTTTTGGCATTTTCACTCTATAAAGTTAAATGCTATGAAACACTGAATACACATAACAAAAATAGAAAACTCAAGATAAGACGAGTCCCAAATCGTGAACTGTCACACATTGTGCCCACATAGATGCAGTTCTCATGTTAAGTTACTTATTAATAAAGCAAACATGACCAAAACAAAAATACTGCTTTTACCTGCATTGTAAAACTATTCATTCAAGTCAAAAAATTTTACATTCAAGTAAAACTATTTTAATAGAATTGTCACCTAATCACAGGTTTGTCTTTAAAGAGACAGTCTTCTATTTAATCAGAAGTAAAGGTGTTTGTATCTGTCAGTGATCTCATCTGATAAACTTACCTGTATATCCAGTGTTTCGTTTTCGTCTTTGCAAATAGTCAATCAGGACAATCTTGTCTGTCTTGTCTTCAAGGAGCTCCAAATATTTGTTTGCGTGTCTGTATATTTGACTTTTTCTGTCTTCTATTGTTCTGTCTGTCTTTCTCTCTGTCTGTCTTTCTGTCTCTCTCATGTCTCTCTGTCTCTCTGTGTTGTCTGTAAGGTACACAGAGGAAACTTCTGAGTTTGGTCTTATTTAAATCGAGTCACCAGCTTCCTGCTCTGCTCTGATTGGTGAATGTGGCTCTGTGTTTGTTTTGTGAAGGCTAACTTGAGGTGTGTCTCACGCTTGATGACACTTAATGTCCTCATTTGCCCTAAATTTGAAGCAAATCCCATATTGAAAGAGTTCTCCATGGTGACCAGGGGAAATGGGGCCAATGTACATCTGTGTCCACTTGACTTGGTTCACACCCCTCCTGACTTTAATTCTGAACATGTTTATCACACTGTGTGCTTCCAGAAACCTGGTGCTCATGGTATTCAACACCTCTGCCCACCCTTTCCTTGGATGCTACAACAGGCAGGATAGACCCTCCCAAATCTAGCCAGACAGCTTCTGTCCTATGTGTGTTGTGTACGTCAATCTCACACTTCTTATGTTATATATCATATATTAAAAATATTATTTATAAGTTGTTAGTGGAACATTTCAAAAAAGCTGAAAAAATTTAAAAAAACATTTGAATAGTGTTCTTATAACCAATCAATAATGTTATTAAATAAAAATTAAATGTTATTTAATACACTAGATGCTGAGGGCATGAATGATATATTGATTCAAAATTATCGTAATGAACTTACACCTCTGTAAGGGGATTCAGAGCAAGAGGGAAAACCACTAAGATCTGACAGATTAAAAAGCCCCCTTCTTTAGTGATGTACCAGAACTATACATAACACAACCACAACATCTGATGACAACTATAGATATAAACACGCAACAATTACCATAACTAACAAACCCGTTTCAATGTTTCCATTTCATTTTTGAGGTGATGTTTGTTCATTTGTGTACTCCTAAAACATTTTTAATCTGCTTACTTTCACACATGCATCTAACACTTAGTATCTCAATGTTAAAGTCTTATTGCAATAAATTTAATAATGCATCCAAAATATTGTGACCCATATTTAGCATTTAACACGTCCAGTGCACACACACATTGAGAGTAAACACACACACACACACACACACACACACACACACACACACACACACATGGGGGGCAATTGGGGTAATATTAGGTATTTATTATATTTACATGCAATCTATATATATAAACACATTTTATAATGTTACATATCTGCGTGATACTAGAAAATAAAATAATATGATCAGAAGAACCAGAACATTTTGTTGACGGTTGCTATGGTGATAGCGCGGAGCACTTCCGGGTCATGCGGTCGTGTTTACGAAGCAGTCGCTGCGCGTTACATAACCGCAGACTGATGGTGTAATCCCGCAGTTTGTTCAAGTTCATCCCCTCTACACAGCTTCTCCAGAACCCAGCGGGACTTTACACATATTAATGGGTCCGAACAGGCTGTACATCAGGGTCGGTTACGCCACTTTCGGCATGTTAGCCGGATGTTCGGCGTTTATCGTGTGGAATGTTGTTTATAAACAGGCGTGGACGGCGGCGATGGGCGGATTATCGGGTTTGTAAAGTCAAGGCCACAATTACAAAATACACATTTCATTTACTATTTCCCACTGTTTGTGTCTTTGTTATTGCCAGTCTTGCTGTCGGATTTAGCCTATTGGGTTTGCACTAATAAATGGGTTATGTCGTAACTTGATCGGTGTTTTATATCTGCATGGAAATGATCTTTGCATTTTGTATTTAACACATATTGTATGTTTTTGCAATGCTTTGTGTATTCTGTCTGGTCTAGAAAAGCATGCAAAACATGTTGATGTAAATCCTACATGATTGTTGTACATACATGAGCTGGACTCGTTTACTGATGCAGTAACGTGTGTTTATAGGGGTTCTGGGACTCTGGGCTTTGGTCACCCACATCATGTACATTCAGGACTACTGGAGAACCTGGCTGAAGGGCCTCAAGTTTTTCATGTTTGTTAGTTGTGTCTTCTCTCTTCTGGCTATTGCTGCGTTTGGCACATTCATAACTCTGGCCGTTGTAGAGAAGCAAGGTGAGTACTGTAACATACACAGCTGTGGTTACTGTTTGTGTTCTGCCAAACCATAAAAAAAGCAAAGAAATCCTCTAATTTAACTGTTATAATGAAAGTAAGGTTAAAGTATTATATTTGTCAAGGTATGGTAACCCATACTCAAAATGTGATAACTGTGTTTAACCAATACTGGTGGGTAGTACACACACACACACACACACACACACACACACATTGCAACTGGGGGAAAGGTAACTTGCTCACGGGCACCACATTCATTTTCTGCTGGCATTGGGAATCAAACCTGCAACCTTTCCTTTGGGTTACAAGTTTAACTCTTTAACCATTAGGCCACAAATGGAACGGTTTATAAGGTTAACTAAAGTTATATATAAAGTTAATAAAACACAAAACTTGCAGTATACTAGTTATCACATCAACTTTCATGTACCAGCTGATCAACTACACTGAAGTTTGCATACATGGTGTCTGTGATTAGGTCAGGAACTTGTTTAACAGTATAATAGTCCAACCATTGAAGTTTATTTGTTTTACACCTCCACAGCATTGACTGACCCCAAGAGCTTCTACCTGTCAGCAGTGTGGAGCTTCATGACTCTTAAATGGGCTTTTCTGCTGGGCCTGTACTCCTACCGGTACCGCCAGGAGTTTGCTGACATCAGCATCCTCAGTGACTTTTGATTGGCTCCTCCGTCTGGAGCTAAATGGATTTCTTGTTTCCAATTGGTGGAGATGGAAGGATGGACGGCTGTCCTTTTTAATACAGTGTTGTAGTCTCCCTGCTTCTACAAAACCAGTCAGAATCTCAACCCCAACTTTCCTCAGATCCAGGCTCTGGATTGAGGCCTTAATAATCTTGTGATTTTTAGTTGTAAAAGTTTTAACGGGTGATTTTATGGCGTTGTAGAAAGGCATTGTGGGATTCGCTAGGTCACAGGTTGTTGTTACTTTGCTCAGGGTAACAGGAAATGAAGCTATTCTTAACTAAGTGAATAGTAAAGAATTTACACAGCTGTTTATAGCAGTCAAAGCAGAGCTTGAGAAATGTAGACTAGTGTCAATTTGAGATCCTTATCTTTTAACACAGTGTTGTTGTAAATGTCATCAGATGTTGCCAGATTCTCTTGTTTTGATGTTTTGAAATAATTTATTTATACTAACTTTTATTTGTGACCAGAAGATTATGGAATTTTGGAAAGGATTTATGGAATAACATACTACTAATTCCACTTCAACTATATTTGTAATATATGCAGTGGGAATTTTCTGTACGCACAGAATTTGCCAAAATCTGACCTACACGCATTGTGTGGTACACTGTATCCCACAATGCAATGCGTTCAACTTGACCTCTGTTTCCAGTGTGATGCCTAAATCATAACAATATCAATTGGATTAAAGATACAGCCATTTATTATTATTTCCTAGTCGAACACCACTTGCTGAATTAAAAACGTGTTTACTACAAATACACTGTTTTAAACAAAGCCCGTTACATTATTATAATGCAGTTCCTCTAACTGCCACTAGTGGGGGTTATAATTCAATTAAGAACTATCTGGTGCTCTGCCATCTGTGAATATAAAAAACATCACTTTACATATGATAACAGAATTCATTATATTATTGAACACAATGTACGTGGTGTGTTATTTTAAATGTTACGTTTGATTTCTCCAGGATTATTCTGTTAGACAAAACAACTTGTGTTTGCGTTTTAGGACGAGTGTTTATCTGTAGCTGATGTTGACCAGATTTTGTGTTTGTTTGCTTGAGTTTAAGAAGTCTCTTGGAAATCTTTTGAAAAGTTTTGGAGCCAAAAAGTACAAAAAACTGATTATTTTAATTGCACTAGATTGCTTGGACCTCTTAAATGTGTTGTTTGTTGAATAAGTAGAAAGGTGGACGTTAAAAAAACATTTTAAAATGTATGTGTACAGCCGCTTTTCAGCAGTTTTGTACACTTTTAACCAGTTAACTCAATATGTTACAGCTGTACTACATGCAGATTAAAACTTTGCACAGTACATTAAATATTTAAATGAGATTAAATGAGTTTGAATCTACCCAGAAATCTTGTCTTTTCATTTTTTCACTCTATATTTGGCTTTTTTAATGTAAACACTGATTTAATGTAAATTACTGATCTGTAACTTTTGCATCTCTGTTCGAAACATACAATCGCAGGTTCTTTTACCTACTGACATTTTTTGGGAAATCGGACCCGACAGCTCAGTTTATAAACCATTATTATAAATTTACTGATGCTAATCTGGGTAAGGTAAGAAGACTATGTTGAACACTAATTTGTTACGTATTAAAAAATATTTTTTGTTTATTGTTAATCAAAATACATTATGGATGGCAGTTTTAAATTTAATTGTACTGTATTTTTTATTTGTGTTACAGCAGAATCTAGATTGTAAGGAAAAAGTAAAATTTTTTTTGCTACATTTATGTCACACAGTTTATAAGAATGTCACACACAATCCAGATTGGGTGACTTATATAAAACTGTGGCATGAACTCCACTATTGTGAAAAGCCCCTCCCTGCATTTGAATATAATAAAAGTGACTCTGTATTAAACCAGCGATGATTTGAAGTCCGTCTGAGGACGTTTGAAGCTCCAGCGAGACCAGGTGAGTTATTTTACTGCTCTGATGTGAAACCTGTATGGATACAATGACAGGATCTTTAAGTTTTGACTGAAATGCATTTAATACAATGTTTTGCTTTTAACCATTTAAATTTTGACATTTTGGTGTGTCTACAGTGAATGACTGTATGTGTAGATATTAAAAAGACAATACAGGTATATAATATTTAGTTTAACGGCTGGGTATTGCCAAACTTTCCTTTGAAAACAAGACTTTTCTGAAAGAACATTTGTATGATCAAAGTCATAAGCATGTATTTCTGCCCTGGCTGTGTTCATAACTCAAACAAATCTGCACAAGGTCAGATAAGAACTTTTTATCGCCTAAAGAAAAAGACGTCTGATTACGACAAATTAAAACTTTTGCCCTTTGAAACTGACAAAAAACTATTTACAAACTGACAAAAAATGTAATACTGTTATATATAATATTTTATATATAACATTTTTAAAATATTTTCATCAATAAATGTTGTATTTAGGAAACACTATGGCCCAGCTTCGCCCTCGCTACACGATCGATCGCCCGGTTTATTCCCAGACTGACTTCGATAAGGAGTTTGACAGGAAGAGAAGAAGTTTTCCATTGGGCCAAAAACTCAGCAAAGCCTTTCGGTACCACATGGATGAGCCATACAATTGATACAAATCTCTGGTAACTTCCATGACAAACCCAAACCAATTTGTGTGTGTGTGTGTGTTTGTGTGACAGATGTTCAGGAGGGCGACTTAAGGGTCTCCTGCTTAGACGTCTGCCAATTCTCAGCTGGCTTCCCAAGTACAGTGTTAAACAAAACCTGCTCTGTGATGTCATCAGTGGGGTCAGTGCAGGAACCATACAGGTTCCACAAGGTCCGTCCCACCAGGAGACATGCATGCAAAATAACATGTTTTTCATTCACTAGTCCTTACATATTTCTCATAGTTCCATGTGTGTTATTTTGTAGTTTTAATTCCTTCATCATAGTTCTAAAAGTGAGTGTAAAATAATAAAGTTTGGTGCTGTTTATTCTCTGCAGGCATGGCCTTTGCTCTTCTGGCTAATCTTCCTCCAGTTAATGGTCTCTACTCTTCCTTCTTTCCTCTCATCCCTTATTTTTTTATGGGCACAGCTCATCAGATGGTACCTGGTAAGTGTGAATGAAAAAATATATTTTCATTTCAACAAGGCAGATTCAGTTTACTTAGTTTAAATTCAGTTTAATAGGTTCAAATTTAGTTTACAACTTTTCTATGACTAAACAATCTGCTTGCAGTTTGAATAATCAACTTTATTTGCTTAATGATTTTGGTGAGTGATTTGGCCCTGGCTATTTGCCAAGAATTTACAGGTTTCTGTACAGTTATTATTAAAGGCAGGGCTGACGATTAAAAAAAAAACAAAAAAAAAACAGTTTTTGTAATGCTTGTTGAAAGCCTCTTATAGTGATCACTAAGTGAAGTGGTATTAATATTTATACTTTTATATATTTCTGTGGAAGGCGCAGGCCCATAAAATGTTCGTCCAATCATTGCATTCAGTCTGAAATTGCAAATCAAAACAGAGCAACACCAACAAAATATGTACCAACTCTGTGATCATTGGTTCAAAACATCTATTGTTCTGCTGTTACTGTAATTTGTGACATTTTATCCCTCAGGTACGTTTGCTGTTCTCAGCATCATGGTTGGAATGGTTTGTTTGAATTTAGCTCCTGAATCTGACTTCAGCCACTTCAACGTCACACTGAATGCTACAGTGGTGGACGAGGAGAAGATGAATGAGGTTCGACTGGGTATTTCAGCCACACTGGCATGTCTAACCGCCATCATACAGGTACTGATGACCTGCAGGTGTCTGGTATACAACCCCTAATCCAGTCCTAGTCAGTACTGGTCAGTAGAACCAGTAGATGTTTCTTGTGAAAGTTATGTCTTTTTTTGATGTCAACAGATTGGTATGGGTGTGATGCAGTTTGGTTTTGTGGCCATCTACCTGTCTGAATCATTTGTAAGAGGTTTCATGACGGCTGCTGGACTGCAGATCCTCATATCGGTTCTGAAGTACATTTTTGGGATCAAGGTTCCACCATTCAGTGGCCCTTTAGCAGTTTTTTACGTAAGTCTGACATTTTTACTGTTGAATGTTTCTTTCCAAATGCTCGCAGAGTCAAGAACAAAATAAACTGCCATTTAAACTTGGCAATTGATCCTAAATTATGGTGTTTATTAAATATCTCCTTGTTACAAACAAACAGAAGACATTTTGAATCCATTTGTGTCTCGTTTCATGTTTAAAACTGTAATCGTAACTTTCTGGAGTTAAGAATGAACAAAAATCAGTTGTTGAGCTAGTACACAACAGACCTGTGTTCAAAACAATCTCCATACTTGACCACAAATCGCGACATAAGCTTGTAATAATGATTGTCGGATTTCCTGCAATTGTATGTTTCAAACAGAGGTGGCGACGGAGAGGCGGAAGTTACGGATTGCAGCTTTGAATCACTTGTTTTGTGTTTCAGACGCTTGTGGATATTGTTTGTGGCATCCCTAAGACAAACGTGGCTTCTTTGATCTTTGCTCTGGTGAGCTGTGCGGTTCTGATCGTTGTGAAAGAACTGGGAGCTCGTTTCCGCCATAAACTTCCCTTCCCCATTCCGGTTGAGATCATAGTCGTGAGTAAAATTATCAAATGTTTTTTCTCTCTGTATGTCGTGTTACTGAGCAAACTTCAGGGCTGTGGCTGGAGGTCAGGAGTCCTGAAAATGTTAAGCTTTATCTAGTTTGTGAAACCTCTCGTTTGAGTATCAGTCTTCCATATCAGGTGAGTTTGTAGTGGTAGATAATAACCTTAGGAAATGCAAACAATCCCATAACTGGAAGATTTAGGCGCTGTTGACATTTTTATACAACTTTCCCATCAGGTTGTTGTGGCAACAGCCATTTCTGGCCCACTGGACCTGCCTGAGAAATATCACATGGACGTTGTGGGCAACATTCCTCTTGGGTGAGGAATTAGACATCAAACAGGACATGCACTGTAGTAATACAGGACTGATTTGGTCTGTATTGTTTAGGTTTCCCGCCCCTGTTCTGCCAACAGTGTCACAATGGGATGGTATGATGAGTACAGCCTTCTCATTGGCTGTTGTTGGTTATGTCATCAATCTTGCAATGGGGAGGACGCTGGCGGCCAAACACGGTTATGATATCAACCCTAATCAGGTGCACAACATAAATAAAGTACATATTGATATTTCGTTATTTGCACTGTATGAATTCCTTGTTTCTCGGTAATGATAATTCAAAACTGATTAATTCGAGTGAAAAGTTGATACCCAGCAAACACAGAACGCTTCCGTAATGTTAGTTTTCAGTTCTTGTTTGGTTATTTTTAGGAATCAAATAATAACGTTCTAGAAACTTATTGAAAAGATTTTCTAGATTGTGCCAGAAGGTTTTTGTAGACATCCCAAAAGTAACTAAAGGAATGTTCCCTAATGTTTTTTGCAACCATAAAATAATGTACCCAGGACATTCTGGGAATCAAAAATTGTTTGCTGTGTGTAAGAACAGAAAGTTGTGTGTTCACAGGAGATGTTGGCTTTGGGCTGCAGTAACCTGCTGGGGTCTTTCTT
>JAZGTK010007520.1:0-19283 GCA_036877625.1 Ambastaia sidthimunki
AGTCTACCTGAGTACAATGTGGCACAAAGCCGTACACCAGTGTGTGACAGTCACTGAAGAGAGCGTGAAGCAGTGAGGGGGCTTGAACAGGAGGGGGCGCTGTCGGATTAAACTGTTGCCATTTCACTGCCACGGATCTGCAGCCCGGGGACTCCATGCGCTGAACCTGAGCGCGTACCTGTAATTGCCAAATATTCCTGTTAAAATCAGTCAAACACAGTCAAAGTTATGTTGAATAACACCCCAGCTTTAAAATGGCATTAGTCAGGGTTCAGCATTAATATTTTGAACTTTTCTTTTTAGCAATTTAGCTTATTTGGTGAATTTTTCCTTTAAATATAAGAGCAGCTGTGAGACCCGTGTTATAAAGTCTAGATAATGGTTTATGTTATTAAATGATAAACAGGAATACAATGAGTGTGTGTGATTTACCTTCTCTGCCCAAGTGTGCTTCATCTTTGTGTCAAAAAATTCATACGTCCCGCCACCTGCTTGAGCCAGAGCTCTGAGCATATGACGGTTAGCTGTCAAACTAGACAATGACAAACATGAGTCACTGTAGATTCATAAATTAGTTTAAATTAAGAGATATTACAAGAAAAGGACATGACTTTATTGACTTTATGAAGAGAATGAAAAGGTTTGTGTTTAAACTCAGACCTAAGGCCGCAGGTGAAGAAGCGTGTGTGGTGGGAGTTCTCTTGGACCAGCTGGAGGGTCAGAGCCTGGTTCTGAACGTGTCCATCAGAGAGCAGCAGGATGTTTCTCATGCCCTGAGATGGAGGCAGCAGGCTGAGGCTACGAAGAGGCCTCCACAGCTCAGTGCTGCCACCAGCTCCACTACACATCTGTTAACACCACAGAGATTCAGATTTCAAAACATTCTAGTGATTAAATTAAGAGGTCGAGGGTTAGCTGGCTGGCATGTTTTGTTTCTGCTGGTAGATGCCCTAATTACACCACACACACACACACATACACATTTATGTAGTGTGTGCATATCTATACACATACATACACAAACGTTAAACAAACTGAAATCTTTCTCATGATCTGAACTGATATTGTCCTTAGAAATTTGATTAAAAAATGATCTTGAAATGGATGATTTGGACCAAATAATTAGGAAAAAGCAGCCGGTCAGACTTTTTAGAACTTCAATTTGACTTTCCAATATTTCCAAGCCAACTCTCAATTTATAAATGCTGCTCACTTTAATGAATTGTGTGGCTGATTCATACGTCTCATCTAATGGTGCTGGTGCAGGAAACGCTTCCTTGTAATCTACAAGAACATACATGATACAATATTATAAATTACACAGGTTAACATCTCAGCATGAACTGATTGAATCAGAGATCCACCATAATGTTTGATTAAATCACAGTAGACGCTAACCAGTGCCAAAAGAGATGATGTTGATCTTCAGAGAGCGGTTGAGAGTGTTGAGGACTTGAAGAGCAATCCTGCGAGCGTTCAGCACGGCATCTCCCCGCATGGACTCTGAGGTGTCCAGTAGGATGACCACATCACTCACGCTGGATGGACCTTCAGAGCTGGACTTAAAATCTGGATAGAACACCAGCATGCAGGCCTGGAGGGATCATGGCATTCACAGTTAATATCAGAGAGTAGAAAAATCAGAGACCTTAGCATCACCAAAAATGGTCACGGGAGACACATTCCAGGTGAAAACAGCAATTTGTTTTGACCTATCACTTGTGATCAGATTACATGAGATTTAATGGTCTCTTTGGCCATCTGAGGAATCTTTACCTGGCTCTCTTTGTCTGGATGGTTCTCCACCCACATCCTGGGCATGTGGATCTTAGAGAGACTGAACGTCACCTGAAGCCCTTCAACTCCAAGAGTCTGTCCTGGTAACGTACTGACCACTGCTTTACAGTCTGTCCTCTGAGTGAATTAAACATGTATACCATTAAGAAAATTAATCTTCTTAATTGATTAATCAATGTTTTTTCAAACAATGAAGCATTCAGTGTAAAACGACCTTGGTTTTGATGAGGTGTGAAGACTCTAAGTTGATGATCTCATAAGGCATTTCAATGGACATACACAAAGAGAACTCTCTAAAGAAAGAGATGGAGAGAATCGTTTAAAGGATAATGACTACTAAAACCAATGTGGGGTGAATTCACCAAAAATTGGTCTAATTATTCTGGATTATGGCAGTCTTCTGCATCCTCCTCATCCCAGCACTGAGTGACAAGTCTACAAACTTGGGGAGTACACCATGCAAATTGAGCTTGCCCTGATTTGCAAGTTTGATGGTGTTTATGCAAATAAAATGGGCGTAATTCATTTTTGGTGAATTCCTCCAATTCTTCAATGGTATGAGATTCTCACCCCTCTGACTGAAGCTCTGCCATAGAAACCTTCTCAACAGTTGTCTGAAATACAACACAAATTCATTATAATATGGAATAAATGGTAGTCCAAACACTAAATTAAAGTTCAACTAAAGCTACAGGTAAATGTAATGTAAATGACTAAAGGCCGACCGTGTCGTACCTGAGTTGTTTGATTGAGAGCAGTGCTCTGTTGCCACGGTGCCACACTGCCAGGCAGAGAGAAGATGATGGATCCTCCTCTTACAACCAGCTCAGTGATGAAGGTCACCTTGATCAAAACTGTGGCTCCAGGAGGCAGGTTCCCCACACTGATAGTAAATACATCCTGTCTCACATAAACATACGCACTTAAAGAATGCTTCTGAGGACACCATCAAAGCATCTTTACACCATCAAACTTAAGCTGGCCTGTCTGCTGTCCATTGGTCTGCATTTAAATGGCCAGTCTGCTGTAACAAAAAAATCTCTGAGTAAATGGTAATTAACAACTTACAGGTTCATCCTGGTCCATCAGATAGGCTCCATGGCCCTTTTCTATTGCCTGTCTGTACTCCCTACGAGCCTGTTCTTTTTCCTTTACCTATGGGAAAAAGAAAGAAATATAAACAAAATGTAATCAAGATATAGAGGTTTGAGATCTAATTGAGAGCAAAAGCTACATTTGACAAATTCTGATTGATAACCACCTTTCCAATCACATGCTTTCCGTTAATAAAGGCTTCAAATCCACACACTGCTGCCGTTTCCTCCAGTGGAAAGACATATTTCGCTTCAATGGGAACTTGACTCTGATTTGTGTATGTCTGAAAAATGATGACCTGGAAGATAAGAGAAAGTACATTTCAAATTATAATGCAATGTTCTGTCTTATAAGGATGCAAGATCGTGTCCTAACCAAATGTTACGTCCATTTAAGGCACTGACCTGACACAGCAGATCCATCAGTTTGCACCTTACATGGACAGCCTTCAGAGGAAGTGTCTGACCACTGCTGTCCAGCAGACCTGCGGTCATCTTCTCCAGGGGGTTTTTGGTGCTCTCCAGACCTTCACTGTCATCACTGGACACTGAAGAAACAAATCCACACACAAGCACTGGTGAATTTGTATAGCATTCCTTCACAGTGTTCACTGTTATCTACAACAGGTTCTTCAAAGCATAAAAGATGAGCGTGTTTTGAACACCCACAGATATCACAGGTTTTTTCAGTGGGTTGCGTAAGCTCCACAGAGGTGTCGATGTGAGGCTGAAACTCTTTCAGTTGCTCCTCCCCTAAAGTGTACTGCACTACATACTTCAGTTTGATCTGGTCTGTGTTATATACAACATACTCATCATCCTGTAAAATACACAGAAGATAAAGTGTGGGTGACAATGTAACATGAAGAAAATCATGTGAGGACATTCAGCAGGAAAAGCACCTCAAAGTCTGAGGACGTTTTTGGGGTGCGGCGGACTCCATGTACGCTGTGGTAACCCTCCGGGGCGCAGGTCAAACTGGTGTCTCTTTTTAGCAGGTCCTTGCATTGGCCCAGAGCCACATCACATATCAACAGCAGTCGAGAACCGTCGGTTACGCTGGGCTTGGAATATTTCACACTAGTCCTGTGATAGAGAATGCAGGATTACACACACACATACAGATCTGAACTACATACAAATTACATAATGCTTCATAAATGAAAAATGACCAATTACGTTAGAGAGTCACTGAAGTAGACTCCTCCTCCAAGATTCCCTATATCTGTCCTCTCAATTCCGTGCTGTTCTACTCCGACTCTGGGCAGCAGCAGACCTCTAGATAGAAATAAACATGAATAACAAGCATTCAATGTCTGTTTATACATATTTTTCAGAAGTGCAAAATGCAGGTTCTTATGGTTCTAGATGGTTCTTTCCATCTAGATTAGAGCAGTGCTGGGGTGGTATACACGTGATAAAGAGCATGACGTGTATACCGTTAATAGTGTCCTTTCATTGCTGTTATAATGTGGCAGTGAGGTCCTCTATATTTTAAAGAGAACATTCACTTACCGTGACAGTATTCCAACAAAACTGCTGGGACTAGTAGAATGGAGGAGGGGCTTAATGTTGCCCAGTTCCTCCCTAAACATCTGAAGCTCCACCACCCTGTTTACACGCAATATCTGCTGAATCTGAATTGGCCTGTTGTAGATACAAAATTATTAAGATCATTTAAAGATAAAAACACTACATTAGAACATCAGACCATCAAAATGTAATATTAAGTGATTATACTTGTCTAGAAGCAGCTGAGAAACAACACGGAACTCCGGATGTTCTGATGGAACCACATCAATACTGCATCTCAGGGCACGATATTTTCCCAGAGAGGAGGGCAGAGGACTCCTGAGAGTGGCTTCACTCACATTCAGAATATCTCTGATCAGCTAGAGGTGATCAGAACAGTTAAATATTTTTAAAGAGCCACAATCACCCTCAATGTCAATGTATGAACACTTACCAAATGAATTGAGAAAAAAATTCAATGTGTGTTACCTGACAAAGATCTAGTTTCTGTGACACAAGCTTGTGTTTGTTAGGAGGGTCGATCATTCTGAGGGGTAAAAGTGTTTTGGCCTCCTCTAGCAGGGCCTTGACTTTAGCATCATCTTCAGTCTTTTGTGCCTGCAGCAGCAATCCTTCCACCCGACTCACCTGCAACATGCCAAAGCTATTAAAAACATCATTCTACTGGGAACCAATAAAAATATGAAATATATGTGAGCTATATCACCGGTTGTGTGGTTATCTAAGCCCATTCTTACATCATTCAGGCTGATGCTAGAAACAGGGACCGTCAGGATGTTGCTAAGGGAACCGAGAGCTTCGTTCCACACCAGCTCCACGAACACGCCTACTTCCTGTGACAACGTGCTGCAGTTCAGCTTCTCCTCCAAAAGAAGCTGCCAATCAAAAGGGTGGAGACCAATTTTGCACCCAATCACAATAAAAATCAGAAGACAATATAAATACTGTATGGCAAACTGGCAAGCACATTTTACTCAAATCATGTGTATTGCTGATTTAGCTGAAGTTACTTCACACATAAATGAATATTTTGTTGTCATTACTTAAAGCATTGTCAAAATTTCCTTTTCTGCAGTGCCACAGAATTTTAATTTTTGGGTGGACTGTCCCTTTAATCACTAGTTATAATGACATCTTTAGTCAGTGTTCTTTAAAAACAACATAAAGAGTGTTTGTCTAACCTGTTTCAAGCTGTAAGATGCCAAACGCTCAGCCTCAGGTGGAAATGTGAATATTTGTGTGAACCCCTCAGCCTTCTTTTCCTTCATGAACATCACATACGTTTCTACAGCGTCTTCAGAGATGCTGCAGAACACAAGCTTGTCCTGAACCACTTTTTTCTATAATGAAAAAGAGTAAATAACTATCACCAATTAAACTGTCATTGGTTCACTACCACCTTCACAATATATGCTTCATATTGCTACAATGCAACCACTTGTTTAGTAAATTATTTTGTTAAAATATATAATTTATCATTTACTGTACTGTACCTCAGCTTCATGCAGGATGGCACACAAGACACGATACTGCTGTCCTGCTTTTCCTTTGGCACTTTGTAGCTCCAAAACTGACAAAGTCTTTGAGTTAACCTACATTACACATTCAACAAGTTGCAGATGTGAAAACACGTATTTAAATGATGAGAGCATTACAATTATCTACGGGACAATGTGTGTGTTGCTTAAATGTACCCTCTCAAAAAAGGAATACTTCGCCACTTGAAAGTGTGAGGGAAATTCAGGCAGATCATGGTCACCTCCTTTGTAAACTCTGTTTACAATGCAATGGGGAAATGGCAGATAAATCAGATAAAGATTCTGCTAAAAGAAAATGATAGATAGAAGCGATCTTTGCCTTTATTAATAACATAAGATATACATTCCCTATAGAACACAAGAGGTCACCTGACTCTCCCGGGATGGACTCCTCCCTTCTCAAGAATACCAGTTTTGATTGGAGACTGACCTTTGACCATTTCTTTTGTTGTTAGCTGTGTCGACACTTTTAACTCTTTATGGTGAAAAACAGCATACTTTCAAGGTTGTTTCTCACATAATAAATGTAAAGTAAACATACATTCTTGCAGAACACACCCACTGTTAGCAAACACAAGAAATCTGGCTGTCAGCTAACAATACATCATGCCATAAAACCCAACCCTGTTAATCCCTTTCACATTTTACAAGAGAAAACCCACATTGTAAGTCGCTTTGGATAAAAGCTAAATACCTAAATGTAAATTCCTTCATAACAATTCAATACCTGGGTGACGCAGGGGCTCAGTGCTGGGATATGTCAGCTGTGGGGTCAGTGTATGTTCTGTCAAAGGTAGGAGATGTCCTTTATCCACACAACTCCATACATACTGCGGTCCAACCACCGGGATCTTCAGCTTCTGAACACTCCTCTGCCGGTTACTGCTCAGGTCATCCAAACTACTTGTGACTACAAAAGTACACTGTGGAAGATAATGGAAAAGAGATCCAGTTAAATAAACATTCAATATATATTTATGTAAACATTACCAGTGTTTAAAAACAGCTCTTAGTTTTGTCGCTGTTAGTAATGTCAAAATAAAATATATGGCTAAACCTTGTTGTTGACGACATAGGAGATGTTTCCTCCATTGTCCAGAAGCGCTAATCTCAACTTCTTCTTCTCTTTAAAAGGCAAAGTCTTTACATCTAACACCACGTTACAGTTTTCAAACACTGCCATAATGCCACCAGGGTTTGATGGTGCTGAGAGATATGGAGAAAAAAATCCTGCAATGAAATGATACATATCAGACAAATGATAAAGCAAATATAAAAAGTCTACGGCTTCGATAAATCTTTATTTAGAGTATCTATATTGACATGGTTTAAGAACATCAAAGTTAACAAGTTAACAGTCTCTTCGTACATGCCTTTGATCTAAACACTCGGTAATAATAAAAACACTTCGAAAATTGTCATTATGTCGTTACCAAGTGGACTGACATCTTACCTTGAACAAAGCTTTTAGAGTAGGGTGATAAATTTAGATTTTGCAAAAAGATCACTAAACGTTCAACCTGGCAGCGTAAAGCTCAGTAAACGCTTCCTGACATATCACATACGATAAGGACACGCCCACTTCCTAATAATAAAAACATTACTGGCTCCATCCAGCGGAGAAAACAGTCCTTACAAGCGTCATACAAAACACAATTCTGCTATATAAGCAATAAATATAACTGTGTTTCCTTAAACTTGTAATAATATTTAAAAAAGTAATAACGTTGAAGCTAATTGTAAGCATTAAGCGTCTCTATGCAACCTTCATTTTCAACAAGAAGTTTACAGTGCGAAATAATATTTGTAAGAAAACAAAATGATGTTCGCCCCTTTTCGTCCATCAGCTTACTTTCCTTTCTGATAAAGCTTACTAATCCATTTTCTAAAAAAGCGAACAGTTTTTATTGACTAGTACTTTGGAATATCAAAGGTCTAACATTCAGGATCAGCATTTACAAATATTCACAGATACGCACTGAATTGACTTAATAATCAATAAACCTTAAAACTACAAAATGCTACAGTTTCACACATAATAAATATTTAATTTCTTACCTCTTTTAGTGACTTTAAACTGTCTTTATCGCACATTGTTATGCATTCCGTGTTTTGTGCATTGTTTAACAATGTATATTTACTGTAAATATAGATGTAAATATATTTACAATGTTTATATTTACTTATTTTACATTTTATATGCTTTACTTATTTTACTTTTTTTTTTTCTGAGCTCCGGTGATTTCTCACAAGCCAAGGTACTTTATTGCAGCAGTCCGTTTTATTTTTTTAAAGATGATAAAACGTGGCAAACTTTGCTCTTAAAACTGAAAGAGAATATTGTGGTGCGTTATTGTGACATGAGGAATGACAGATAGATTTGGGTGTCTTGTGTTGTATTGTTTTATTACCAGAAGGTGAATTTTAAGAAGTACAGAGGGCAGGTGGTGTGATGCTAGCCTGCTGTTCCTACAGCCCACCATCAGAGGTCCCCCTTTACCTGAGTATGGTAAAGAGGGTTATGTGATATATATATATATATATATATATATTTTACTGACATACAAAGGTTAAATGTTCTATTTAGTTGTATAAATAGTGCAACTTTAAGAAGCCTTAACTGTTTAATTGTGGTTCTGAGTATTTTTGGTCTCCCTGTTAATTTTGTGGAAGTCCTCCCATCTTTTGTGGAATCTTGTCTGGTTTGGTTGGTGGTGTAGTTTTATTGACTAAAGGTTAAGGTCATGCGTGACACAATAAATGAGCTGTAAGTTATTACCAATGTGTCCTTAACCCCAGGTTGCTTCGAAGGGTTTGTACCTAAAATAAATGTTGCTGAAAATGCTAAACCTCTGCCAGGAAAGTTTTAGTAATTATTTTGCATGGATTCACACAGTTTAGATGTGGACCCAAAAAAAGGAGAAATGTTCTTTTCTGTGTCCTGAATTTTGAACACTAGGTGGAGACATGTATCCTTATAGAAAAGCCTTGTCATTTCAAGACATATTTGCATTAAACCAGCACCAAAATCGTTTCATAAGCTTCATCCTGGGCTTAAATTAAAATACAGAACTAGAATTACACTGTTAGTTTTTGCCTTTAATGGAATAAGACCACAATTGTAAAGAATGCACATATTTTCTTGCATTAAGAGAAAAGAAATGAGTAGGTGATCTATAAGTAGCATGATGAGAAACACACTACCTATATTTAGTTATTTCTTGAATTTTATGTAACACAATCAAATTTTGTACATTGGGCGTAGCCTAATTGTTACTTCTTTACATGCTTATTTCAGTTTCTATTCCTGTTTTTTAATTAGTTGAAACCATCACCAAGTGATATTTCTTCTGTATTTGGGAAGTAAAGCTTTTAATTATTAGTAGGGGTGCACAGCTAGTGTTGTAAGTACACAGCAGGGGAGAGTGATGCCAATGTTCAACACATGTAGAGTTCTTTGTATCTGTTCTATCCAGGTATTCTTTCTCACCGATACTGATGTTCTGTCTTGGCTCTTCTCAAAAACATCCTTACTTCAGATTCTCTTGAACTTTCACAAGCACCGAGCTCACAGGCACCACCCACACACTGTGACAAATTCAAAAAGCAGGAATAAAAGCAAGCATAATAGAGAAAAAGCATTTAACATCTGTTTTAGGCTTTTGCTGAAACAAAAACTCATTGTGGGTTTTTAGGAGCAAGCAGTGATCAAGTGTTTTTGCATCTTCAAGCCCACATGCCTCAGTTTGTAACTTGCCAGCAAACCGCAACAAGAAAAATCTTGCCCATCTTCACAAACAGTAAACAATCCTTTCTGGCAACAGTGTTTCCCAATTACCTGCCTACTCTTGGTTTTGGGCTTTTCCCTCAGAGATCTTTTCCTGGTTTCCTACACCACCTCCCACAACTCTAAATACATCTTCAGTGACATTTTGACAAGTTATTCTCCTCTCCCAGTTCAAATTGCACTTTTATAGGGTCAAAGTGGACATTCAATCTTCTAAATAGTGTGTGTATGCGATTGTAAGAAAGCCTCGGATGCATTTTTACCAGGCTAATGCCTTTGTATGGCCTTTCTGATAACTTGGATCTGATTTAAGATCCCTGTGTTTCATATTTGAGAATGGAAAAAGAAGCGTTTGGGGGGAACCTACAGCCGAAGGTGCAGGAGAGGGCGATTTTCACTTTTTTCCTGTTTTTCCTGACAGTTTCCTTAGAAAATAAATGCAAAAGCAAGGTTTACTGTGTTCATGAAATTCTCTAAAGATCGAAGATATTCTAGAAGATAAGAAAAGAAGACAAGAAAAGAAGATATTCTATACTCCTAATATTTGTATTTATATGGCAAAAATGTTCTTTCCAGATATCCAAATTGACAACAAAATTTGAGAAGTAGATATATACGAGTACAAGAAGTTATCAGTAGTATAAAAATGTTTATCAGTAGTATAAAAATTGTGGTCAGAGGAGCTTCTATAAGCCTTTAGGGTGATATGGAAACAACATCTCTATTCTGTATAGAGTAAAATGATCAATACGCTACAACACAAAGCATATAATCCAAAAGCAGTTATTAGCATCGGAAAGAATGAAACCTCCTGTGTTTGTGAGTATGTTGAACAGACCCGTACTGTACCTCTATCTTCACTTCTAAAGTGTTTTTTCTTCTTTCTCATGTTTTAACAAGTATACAACCTCTCAAATTCAGGTTTATGTGTGGGCGAATAGTACAACATTCAGTCAGCTGATGTCAGGAAGATGTTATTGTGTGTTTGATTATTCAAGATTATCAACAGTGTCTGATGATGGTGAAGTGGTATGTGGCCCCACCCCACTTTAAACACATTTTAACATGCAAACCTCATTAACATCACCTTTAACAAAAGAGAACGATCAGCCTGTCAGCCAGTGCAGCTGTTTGCACTTTAAAATATACATTTAGTCAAACTGGCTTTTTTATCTAATAGTTGAGTAAAAAGTTGAGTATGAGTAAAAATATCACAGTCTTTGTATTTGTACAATGAATGAAAACAGCCCTTTATATACTATTTAAGTGAGATATTTGTATTAATGCTTTTTCTCTGCACTTATTTATCTGAAATCACTTATAATCTTGGCAAGCAGGAGGGAATAAAATGTGTATGCACAGGGAAGTACCGCCTTCTATGTGTCGGTCGTATACCACAGGGAAGCTTGATTTTTAATTGCTGGAGACAGAAAGGATTGAGATACATCAAACTGAAACTGACTTTGGCATAAATAAATGAAAACTCATCTGGATCTTGGTGGAACACGTGGAATATACGGGCTGAAGGCAGAGAAATAATTTGCAGGTTCTGCAGTCTTAAAATTTCACTTTTTGTCATAACAAACCATAACAATTTTAACAATTCCAGCCATATCTCATGCATATCAAATAGATCTCTGACACAACAAAACTGGCTCAACCAATGGTGTAAGTGTGGGGCCGGACAACCTGTCAGCAATGGAGAGAGTGTTTGAAACTTCATTACTTTCCATATTTTTCATATTTTTGCTATTCTGTTTGATGTCGCTGGCAGAAATAACACACGTCACCTTTAGAGAATCTATTTTTAAGGCATCTCTAATGCCTCTGGTAACGCACATATTGTGGTCAAATGATGTATGTAGCAGCTATATTTAATTTTGAGATTACACATACAGATTCATACAGAGTGAGTATCTCATATGAGTATATCTCATATTATATGAGTATCTATGCTGATCCAGCTCTGCATTTTAGAACACTGCACTGCATGAGAACAAAGTATCAGGCAGCTGTACCAATCAACACTTCCTCATCAAACAGAATTCGGAACTGTGTTTTCACTCTAGCCTGCCGTGAGTCAGATGCTATTATGGCCAGAGATGCTGTATTAATGGCCAGAAACTGGGAGAGTGTGGTACAGCTACTAACAAATGAAGTAACGAGTTCTTAAGAGTCAACCACCATTGGCCCCCATTAACAGACCTTGTTTATTGTTATGGTTAGTAATGATTATCTGGTTTAAAATTTTTATGATTCAGCACGTTCAAATGTTTGTTTGAAAAGCTAAATTAAGCTTTAAAATGTATTCTCATAAAGAAAGCAGTGCGATTTTAAGGCATTTTCTGTAGTATTTACACAGAGCTTTGATGTGGTAGTTGTGTAATATTTACAATATTACATTTGTTTAAATACATTTTACAACATTATTAACAAAAAGCCAATGAAAAGCAACTTGCATTGTAGATACGATCATTTTGTCTGCTTATTCTCCACCAACAAAAACATTTCTAAAGAAAGCAGGTTCAGCCATGACATGTCTGAGCAATGCAAGACTGACAGCCTGCCTGGAATACTCTGAACACAGATGTGCAGTTACACAACCAGTGAAGCGTCCCAGTACTTTTCCAGCTAACATGAGTGTATGAAACACAAAGACGTCAGCACTCTCTTGCTTCTCAATATACTTTTGAAATTTCACCACAAATATTTTAAGGCAGAATGCTCACTGTTATTGTAGTCAAGCAGCAGTATTAACAGAATGTGTGATTTAGCACATCTGAACTTCAGTGTTGCCTCATATTGACATCAGGCAAGCTGAAAATTATGTATGATGTGTTGTGCATGCATACACGAGACTTCATTGTTTAGATCATAGGTTAAAGGTTTAAACCTTGTGTGGCCAGGTGTCAGATGAGTAGATGGTCCTTCGCTCATTAAACTACGAACTGGCCACTTGTGTCTGACCAGCCTTGAATGTGGTTTAAGTGATTTGATCACAATGTTTGGAACCCCTATTAAAACCTGTTTGCTTGAAAAACAGCGAATCTTATCCCGTTTCCTCATAACAGGAAAACAACTGATAGATTCCTATCACAACATACACCAATGACGGTTATTTATGTTGTTATCTTTTAATTGCTTGCAGAATTGTTGATATCACGTAGAGGCAAGTTCCACTTTGATGAATAATGGCTGTTTTGTTTTGTGAAGCCTACACAAGCACAGTCATTTCTATGAATGCAAGGGTACATGCTTGTCAATAATATGTGAGGCTATAGGCTGCAGAGATTGCCTGTGGTGATAGGATTGCAACACCAGAGCCACAATACTGAAAAAGACAGACTCAGGTCTTTGTGTTCATGAAGAGCATTAGTTTTGGGCTTCAGTGGATTTGGTCGTATTGCAAAAGCCCAGTGGCAGCAGTACTCAAGGGACTGTGGATAACTAGAGGTATAGATTTAATGGAGGTTAGGTAAATGCTTATTTATGGAGGATTCTTCTTTGTACTGATGGCATTTTATTTCTAGGATTAAACGACTTACATTAGACCTTGAATATGCCTTTTATTTCTCCACATCCATTAGACTACTTAGCCTTATATACTGGCCATATTATTTTCAAGTAGGTTTTATCGTTATAAAATCATTGTTGGTCTATGGTCATTTTAAAGAAGCAGGAGTTGTAATGAGTTAATGGAATGTTATGAGCAGGGCTAAAAACATAACAATGTGGGTCATAAGCGTGGATATAGCTTTATGGCTGCATAATATATACATACATAAAAAATACACCTTGCCAGTTTAAGCAGTATGGAAAATGTGGCACAAGCATTTGTCTAGAACCACCCTCCTTATTTATGTTATATACAAGTTTGCAGAAAGTAAGATATATTACAGTTCTTGATTATACAACAGTTAGTTCTGTACCTCTAATTTGATTGGCCAAGCAGCATTCCAAGAGTTCTGATAATTAGTATAACAGAACTGAGCTGTTTCACTGTTTGTGTTAGTCTGCTTGTTTATGTTTGTGTTGATTCAGACCAGAATTGTGACATGGAAAGGGAAGTTCTGTTGTTTAGCCTGGAGCGAGAAGCAGGTTTTTGAAAGTCTGAGCATCAGTGTTTTCTCTTTCACCTCAGGATTGCTCAGAGTGAAGTTTCTCTTACTGTCTCTGGGTTAAACTCTGCCACCCACATTTTTAGTGATTTAGAAAGCCTGTTGGCATTCATCTTTGTCCTATATATTCATTAATACTAGTGTTTATATACAGACTAACAATAGCTTGGTTTGGTAATTACTGTGGCTGTTAAATTCATAAAACATCAACTAGACATATGGATTATTTTCTTTGATGTTCAAATTATGATGAATGGAAAATATTTTATTCTCTCTATGACTTTCTATTTTGCATTCTTTTATACTGGCTCAGTTGGGTGAGCAGACAGATGTTTCTACAGGTCGAAGCATCGTAGCACAACTTCTGCAAGTCAGATCAGAACTATTGTCTTGTTTTTTAAGCATATAGAGGCTTATCTTTACTATGTTCTGGTATGGGCAGAACGTAAACACTATGAAACATAAGTTGTATAATCATATAGTTTAACTCAAGTCTGTTGCTCATGAACCAGTGACAACTTCAAAAAGACTTCTGTTTTCATAAATATTACAAATCCTCTCATCCTCTTTAACCTTACTCAGAGCAAATTCAGGTTTCAAAGCAGAAACACAAAGCAGTTCTCCAGATATGAAGAGATGTGAGGTGATAATATTCAGGGAAAGTCACCTATCAGAGAGAGCTCCTCTGGCACTGCAGTCTCTCAGTGTGTATCTCCAAAGACAGCACATGCACAAGAGTGTGAAATCAAAGCTCATTCTCTCTCATCTTATTTTAACCCTTTGATCTCTTAGCTTTTCAGGTTTTTCTCACATCCTGTCTTCTCACATTTTCTTTTTTCCTCTTCTCTTCTTTTCTCCTCTCTTCTTCTCTCCATCCTGTTTCTTATTTTGTCCTTGCCTCAACTCCTCTCTCTGTTTTTTGACCCATATATTTTCTTTTTCATCCATTCTCTCTCTTTTCAGTCTTATTTGCTTTATTCACCCAAGCAGAACTATTACAGCGATAGCAGATCATTGGCATTGTAGGGCCTAATTTATCCCAAATATTTGGTGTATTAAAATCTATTTTGTTTTTATGCTAAACAATAAGATCGCTGAGACGGAACGCTGTCATACTAACATACTGCAGTCATTGTTCTGTAACTGAAATTCACAGAGCAAGTGGTAATATATGCAGAAGCCATTGCATAATGTTCTGCTGTCTCCACAGTGTATTTACAGAAAGTCTAAAAAAAGATCTCTTTCCCTCTTTCACACACTCCTCTTCACACCTGCATCTACAAATGAACGCAGGTCATTATCACTTTCTTTTCTGTGTCTTCCTATACTTTTCCCTCATTTTCCTCCCTGCCAGAAGAATCTCACTTTCTGTTTCCAGCTACATTCTGAAAGTGTTCCTCATTTCCCCCCCTTTCTGCTCACCAGTCTCTTCACAAAAATGCCCATATGGAAAGAAAATTGAGATGAGTTGAGAAAGCACCATTTCTGAGGAGAATTAGATTTCTTAAATCTTTTACAAAGACAGTCCCCTGAGACACAGCTTGCTGGTAAAGTGAAAAATCATACAAAAACAAACTATATATGGAACAACGCTGAAAAGTAGTCTGTAGGTTTCAATGAGTGAGTGTTTGTGCCTTGACATGCCCTTGTTCTGTATGATCCAAACAAGCATTGCAAAAAAAGCTGTGTGTGCCTGCTTGGCAGTACAACACTCTCAATTACACTCAAATGTATTTATTTGATAGCAGAATGGAGGCTTTTATTTTTGCTTTTCTTTCTTCATGGTGAAGTTTGTACCATGTAATTTAAAGCTATTTCAATTCTTCTATCCCAATTTAATATGTAAAGACAAGTAAGCCTTTTGTAAGTGAGTCCCTCAAAATTGTAAACAATGTGGATCTGTGGTGCTTTTTAAACATTGATGTGTTTGTTTGGGCATCCTGACCAGCCTGACTTACTGTAGCAACTGTTCTGTTTGGTGCTGCTAGTTGTGAACTTGACTCTCCAAACATGATTTGTGAATTGACTAATGAAAAATATTCTGTATGAATCTGGACAAGACATTAAACAAAGAGGAGGTTAAATGGGTTTTAATTGGTATATTGCATCCTGTATGTTTGTGAACGGATGGATGCAGAAATGTGACGACAGAAAAAGTCTGTGCAAATGTATGGCCTTATGTGTGTGTGTTCTTTGTGTCAGCGTGTTGCTCTCAGGGGATGATGGGAAGGATAAGACACTAATCTGCAGCTGAGCTTCAGGAACAGCCAGGGGTGTTACCGTGACGACTCACTTCAAAGAGCTGCAGGCTTCTTCTCAGTTTTCTCAGACATTTGGATTAAACTCATAGCAATGCATGATTCTTAAATTCTTAAAATCTCAGCCCTTTTATTTATAGTTTCTCTCACTGTATATAAAAATGGCTTTATATCATGTACACCATCTGATGTATATCTATTGAGGTGTACATCTTTCCCGGGTGTACATGGTAAACAGCACGATAACCACAGTTAAGCATATTTTCTATTTTGTTACTACAAATACATACTTGTTCAGCTATTATTATTTATAGTATTAATATAATAGTATTAATAAAAATAATTTTTGCACCATTAGTTATCAGTTCAAATCCTCTGATTCACGTATAATAAAGACCATAGACAGTGAGGTGCAGCTTTAATTTAAACAAACTAAGCAGTTGCTAAAACCTGGCTCACCTCAAGATCATCATTTAAAAAAGTAATAAGTGGGTGAGTTGGTTAAAAATTTGACCATTACTTTTTATTAGTTAGACCCTTTCAGGCCAATTAGCAAACATGATTGGCTGGCATTATATAGCTGGCAGTCAATCAGCCAATCACAGCAACCTGCATTGTGTGAGACCACACCCCAGGTACAAAACATCCCTAAAGATTACTGGCATACTGTACCTATGCTAGCCAGCTTGATGTAAACATGGTGGACTCTAAACATGCAGTGCATTAACAATCATCATCACCAACAAGGAAACATAGAAAGCACAGGATTTTATATAATCATTCTCATGATCCAGTGAAATTGTTACACACAGCCTGTTCTGCATGTTAGGTGAGGGAACAGTGCGTTAAACTGATAACTTACACTTACAAGTTCAGCCTATTTATTTCCAACTGGGTTTTAACACTGAATAATGCAAGTTTCTGTTGGGATTTACAGAACATGGATTCTGTCTGCTGAGTTTGACTGCAGCACAAGCACAATAATGTGATTGTGCTAATGAATGAGAGTTGCTCACATCTCTTCATCTTTGGCCACTCTTTTCTCCCACGGCAGTCATTGCAAATCAGTGGGAGTTTAATTAATGTGATTCTGTGGGCCAGTGCAATATATTAAACTGTCATCCACAAACTAATAATTCTCATTTTGACTTGCGAGAGCAGTTTGTAATCTCCGTCATTCTGCCATGATTACTGCAGTAAGATTCATGATGACAAAATGACATTGTCGCACTTTCTTCTTGCAATGCAGCCTGAGTTTGTGTGCAGCATTAGTTTGTGTGTTTGTTTTGGAGCTTGTAAAAAGTTATAGATATTTTTATGAAAAACTCAACCATCAGCACTTGTCCTTTTTGACAGCTTCATGAGGGAAATATTGATAAATGTATGTGAATGTAATTAAGTTTGATTTTCATTTGTGTTTTTAGGCACAGACAGCATAGATGCCACACAAGGTTTAATTTCTTTGCTGATAAAACAGTTTCTAAATCTTCTCAGATGTGCTGTAATGACAAACTTTTCTGAGGTCCTCATAGACCATCGACAGCTTCTCTGCCATGTTTGTAGTCAGAACATCACTACAGAATCATCACTTTAGTTTAGTTCCACCCTACTGGATATTCTGTGAGCAAATAATATGATGTTAAAAACAGAATGTAAAATCCAAAATATCTAGTATATTTACTGTATACAAGTCCTTTGTTTTTGCATCCTTGTTTCTCTTTTCTCATTTACATACATACGTTGCTTAACTGTTGTTTAAAAGTAACATCAAGCTCTAAACCGTGCTGTTATGACCAATATCAGCACACTGATTAACTGTGGCCTCAAGTCTACAGAATTACAGCTGATGTACAGCTATAAACTGTTTGTTTTAAAAAATGAATATGCATTAAAAGTCAGCTTCAACTAGAGCTAAAAGTTATAAATGTTTCATTGTTTCTCCCACAATAAAATGTTTTAAGTGAAATTGAAATGGTATGTACAAGTATGTGGGTCTTATCCATACTGATTAGTCTAATGGCTTTGCAAAGTAAGAATCAAAGCAATGTATGTCAGTTCTACAATACACATGCTTTATAGGCCGAGTTAAAAATGCACCACTCAGATTCATACAATATGTAACAGGGCATTACTGCTCCATCTCTGTATTCATCAAGGGGCCCTCAGCCTTAAAAAGGCTTAAATGCTTGAAATAATTTTTGCAGACAAAGTGAAATATTCTTTATACATCTCACAAAGCTTAAGAATAAACTGTTTCGATTTGTGTCTTCAGGACAAGATTTGCATACCTCATAAATGTATTGATGATTCTGTATGATGAAGCTCAACACAAAACCAGACAGTAAGAATAAGCCCAATGTTGAGCAACCAGAACTCAAGACACACTGTCAATTTCTATCTTGCCTTCACAATCGTTATATAATGTATAATGTATAACATATAATGTATGTCAGCTCCTCTCACTTACTTGATAAAGGTTTCCCTGTCAATGGGGGCATTTGGGTTTTCCCAAGCAGTGTTTTGGTTCTTGGATTATTATTGTCATGTTTTATTGTGGAATTACTCAAATATGTCTTCAATAAATCATTTTGCATCCCTGTCAAACAAACAACAGTAACGGCTACATAGAAAGTGGATGAATTAATGATGAGGAGACATACGACACAAATACTCTGGGAGTTTCAAGCATATAATCATATTCAGCTCCCTGGGAGAGAGTTGCTTTGGCAGCAGACACTTGGGATAGCTGGCACAAATATTGTTGAAGCAACTGCTAACAATTTTAAAGTTCTATGCAATACTGCAGTTAACTTTGTCATGAGATTTGGGAGGGTTATTCATCAAATTAATTGTAAAGAAAAGGATACAGATTTGTTGTTTTGATACTGCATAATGTAGCTACTAAATGCCACCTATCTTCAAACATGAAATGTGTCATATTTTATTACCCCCATGTTATTCTAAAAACCTGTGTTGCTATATTTCGTGATACACAAATGGAAGAGATATATAGCATAATGTCTAAACTGCTCTTCACCATAAAATGAAAGTGAATGAAGTTTTTTAAAAGCTATTATATGACTTTAGATATAAAGCTATCATTTGGCCCAAATAAAAAGATTGGCTACTCAATAGGTTCTTTGGAAATGTATAGCTCA
>JAZGTK010007521.1:0-12990 GCA_036877625.1 Ambastaia sidthimunki
AAAAAAAGGCAAGAACAAGGAATTTCTTGTTGAATAAAATTTTAAGTCATCTGATCACTGCAGGTGTGCCTTGATTCCTAAAGCAATGCCATATTTCTCTCTCTTGGTGCACATATGTAGATTGAGATAAACTACATTTTAGTCAAACTGTCATTAATCTATTTGAGTGCAATGAGCCATTAGAGGACGTCCATTTATAATGTCTACACTGATCATGTCAGAGTCCAGGACATGTAAATGATAAAAAACAAGAACAAATGATTTTGCATATAAACTATAACTATAGAAATATCATGTAAATCATAGTAAATATCATGACCATTTCACACAAGTATACACACACAACAATCTGATAACCTCATCCTGTAGGTTGTTTGGGCTCATCTGTGCATTCGATTGAGGCATGAAAATGAGGTCATATTAAACCGACCCAGAAAAGAAGACCATTATCTTTTTCTGTGTGTTGTTATCTCTGGTTATTGTCTCGTGGTCATCACCACAGGACCTGCATGAAAGCACTCTGCCACTCAGCAGCATGGGTTTGTCCAATCTGGACCTTTATGTTCAGGCTGACATATACAACAGTGTAGAAATGTTCTCACACTGGGCAGCATCCGCTGGTGACTGTAACCACCATTGTCGTCTGATGCCACAGTGTCTGGCGCCACGCCCAACCACCCGGCAACCATCCCGGAGTGGACACGACTAATTTATTACTGGATCATGGAGTCCTGCCCCCTGCATTAGTGAATAATGAGAAATCAAGGGTGGACTGGACCACATCCAGCTAACGTGTCATTGGGGTAACATCTACATGGTAAAGCTTTCAATGTGCTTAACAGCTAAAGAAATGCACAGTCTTTAGTTGTGCTTGTATTCTGTACAATGTGTGTTTGTGTGAGACAGATTTGTGACTGTGAAAAGCTTTTTTCCCCCCACTTTTTTCACTCTTATCTACAGGTACAGATATTTTTAGTATCTGTTAGCTGATAATTAGCAGTTCATTAGCACTGTTTCCAGAAGGTGAACTAACACGGTTGCAAAGAACTTACTGAAGTTTATAGTTCTATGCGGTGGAATTCACGTCAGCATGTGGGAATTACAAGTTCTTTCTAGGAAAGTGCAATAGCTAATTGAAATCGGGCTTCAACTTAGAATCTTAAAATATGAATTAACAAGTCAGACATTCGCCAAATTACTGGTGATGTAACACAATTACAACAGCATTCAGAGAGATGTACACCGTTAATGCAAAACTGTTATTTTTAAGCAAATAAAATGCATTAATGACAAATCTGTTAAACTAAATGATCCCCTGTTAACAAAACCTGCAGAACAAAACACATTAGTTTAGAAAAAATTAATTGTATTAGTTTAGACCTCCTGTTAAAATCTTCTATTGGCTGTTGCATCTTTAAAAGACTCAATACTGTTTAATCAACGTTTAGAGACTCATTTGTTTTGTTGTTTTTGTAGATCGGCTCTGAGCTTTAATAGTGAATTGATGTAAAGAAGTTAAAAACAACTTCAAAATGACACCCACACCATCATATCCCACAATGCCCCACAGCTCCACAAAGGCTAATGAGGAAGCTGACTTTTGACCTCAATTTCGCCTCCGCATGGCAGTGACAAACACGCCCAGGCCACATTAGACACACACACTCGGTCACACACACAATCACATCTTGTTTTATGTATGAGCATTTGTGCAAGAACACCACCAAGGCATGTCCTCCAGCTTGTGTGGTCAGTATACTGAACACTGACCCCTATGTTCAGACCCCTCACTGTGGGGTGGCATAGCCTTTCCTGCCATCTTGGGTAATACTAATACAGCTGCTAAGTGAGACTTAGCCATAAACCATTAAACTGCAACAATTCATCTCTATTTCTGAAGATTCATTGGAAAAAAACATGGCATTATATCCTCTATAGCAGAGATGGACTGAAGTGCCATATGGCAAAAGTCAGAGGTTATAGCTGTTTGTGTTGCCTTTCTACGTGATTAGAAGTTGAGCTATTGGTTACAAAAGTCACATAATGGCTCCTTTGTTTGGAAACAAATGGCTGCTGGTATTTCTTGATGCCAGATTGCGCTTACCTCAGAGGATAAAATTTGACACTAACACAGCTCAGCCTAACTAACACAGCTCAGCCACAACATGCATTTACAAATGCTATAAGCATATATTTGCTACATATAGCCTCAAATGGCCACTCTGCAGCGAACACGCGTAAAGAAGCGCCAATATATAAGTATAGCTTATCATTGCTGACTTCATAGCCAACACCAGAAGACGAATTTGTTTGATCTCTTTGCTTTTGTTTCGCAGCTAAAACTGATTCGACCTGCCGTAGGCACAGAAACATTTAGCTCATTAATCAGTTTCTTCTGATCTCTAAGAAATTGGCAAACCAGTAAAAGCTCAAGGGAAATTCACAAAAATGAATTGCACCCACCGATAGCATCACTTATTTTCACGCCTTTGCTAACAAAATGATGCAAGACGTGCAACAGTGCAAACGCACCCAAAAATCTGGTGGCAAGCTGGAAAATCGCAAGGTAATTTTACTCAATTATACTTCACTTGTACACCATCAGTTCACCACTAGAATCTGACACTGAAATAGGCTCTTTAAAATGAAGAAAGTGCACTAATCTACAAAGTGTGTCTGGATATATGCCCAGTTCTAACACTGTTCCTTATTATCTGATCATCGTTTGATAAATGGCTTCTGTCAGGATTTATAAAAAAAGTGCATATACATCTTTTTGAAATGAAATTCAATTAACCTCCTTACTCCCTTACCATGAGTAGCAATAGTGCAATATAATTCAATTTTTCTTAATACTTATTTACATAAGAACAACAATAACTACATTGAGTTATAATGTAGTGTTATTTCAGAGTATTGGGTGTTTAATGCATCATTCACAGACAGGTCTCAGTCATGTCCTCCTAAGATTACGATGTTTTAAACTTTTTAAAAGAACTCAGTGGATTATAGGGGTCACAAAGATGTTAAGCCCCCCCAGACACACACACAGTTCCTATCTGCCTCTCCCTTTCCATCATGTTTTAGTTATTTTGATGTACCCTCTAGATTTAAAGGCCACAGCAAGCTTAGTGCCATTTCTTGATCCCTCCTCCCTATCATCATCTCTGTCTGTCTCTCTCCCTCTCTGTATTTTGTCAATCTCTCTTTAGTTGTGCCTGTTTACTCCACTTGAACTTTAGAGTCTGTATGTTTATGCGTACATGTGTGTGTGTACTTGTTTTTGTCCACTTTTGTGTTTAACTGCTTTCAGATTGTTTATCTCCCCCTCATTTTGTATATTGCATGCTCTGCCTTTTGGTTGCCAAGCAACCAATTCAATGTTTTATCAGACAAGATGCAGTAGGTGTTCAAGCTGGGTGTTGTATTGTACCATTTTAACACAGACACACGAGAGCAGCAGTATTGTAAAATACATATTCATTCAACAAGAACCTCATTCTATTGTAAAATGTGTGTGAAACATCATCAGCTTGCTAAACAAAACAGAAGTTCATGTAAAATTAACCTCAAGATACCAAAACAATTACTTTTAATTGTTGCCTTAAATTTAGTAAAAATTTAGTTTAGGTGGCCTTCACTAGTAAGAAAAGACCCATAAATCAGGCACACCATGTTTTAACTAATAATGTCACATGGTTTATTTGAGATTTAGTAGTCTTGGGGGATTAAAAATATTAATAGACTAGTATGGAAGTGGTAGTTTGTCCTAACTAATAAAGTGAATTAAACAGCATACAGTAAACAGTATAGTTTAACATTATATTTACATTATATTTAACATTGTTATACCTTACCGTACAACCCATTACAACACACTGAAACAGCTGCTTTTACTGCTTTGACTGATACTCAGTGGCTAAGGTTGAATATTTCTGTTTTTATGTTGTCTGCGTGAGTAACAAATAAATTCCGCCTCTGATTTAGCGATTTGGAAGGCAGCCATTTATAGTCGGGCTGTAGCACTCCTTCAGAATCTAATGATTTAAAATGCTGTTAAACATCAACCCTAGACAGCCACTTTCACAAATGCCTGTTTCCTACGATTTAACTTTCCTTTTATGATTTAGAATAATGAGCTTTTGGCTTCTGAGGAAAGAGACCTGAGCTTGAGACAGAATACGTTTTTAAGATCTTATGAAGGTCTTGACTGCATGCCAACTTTGGTCTTTCGATCTTTGCCTTCCTAATTAGTTCCATATGTAAGCTACAGAATTAGATGTCATTTTAATTTACAATGTCACACTACTGCTTTACTGTCCTGCTATCTGGACTCAGTCTGACTGGTTGGGCATCAGGGATGATATCAAGAAATGAGGAAAAACTGAAGGTCCCCTAAGGGCCTCAACTGATCCTTTAGTAATCGCGTAGAGGCCTGGAGCTCCACAGAGGTGTCCAGACTCTCAGCGCATGAGCGGATGTGTGCGGCATGCTTGTCATCCTGTGGGTTTATAAGCTGATGGAGATCCATCTCACGCATTATGTCTCCTCGTAATAGCACGGCTCCCTCAAGACAGACAAACTGCCATTTCTCGTCCTCGCTGTCTGCCTCCTTTGCTGTTTTTCTGTTCCGTGAAGCTATTATGTCATTTTGTAAATCTGATTGCTTGGTAATCTCTCATGTTCTAGCAACAGGCATTCCCGGAGGAGCTTTGGTCGTTTTGTCATGCTCTCCGAGAGGTGTGGAGAGGGTGTGTGCGTGTGTTACCGTGTACCTGCCTTTGTTCCTGTCTGTCTGTGGTCTCGTAATGACTGGAACCCTGCGGAGATCACATAACTAGGAGAGAATATGTTGATCAAATGCCAAACGCTGTTTATTTATAGAGCGCACATTAACCCTGACTTCCAGACAGCTGCAAGGAGCATGCAGCTGGAATAGAGCATAACGCACTGATCCAAGATCAGTCTGCTCTGTTCTGATGCTGTACTAAAATACCATGAAGAGAAAATTTCATGCTGCCCACAGATCTGGAAACAGCAAATCTGTTGCTTTCTATCCATCTGTTTGCTCAATTCTCGTTCTTTCTCCCTTTTTTTAATCACCCTGGCTGGGAAACTCTTTATCCTTCATTTCTCGGTTCATCTTTCCTACTGTTTTCTCATTACCTCTTTCAAACACCATGATGACACATACATGACACACACACGCATAAGCACAAACACACACATTCAAAATGCTCAAAACAATGTGATGACTAGCTGATGACTCTCTTTAGATGGTTACCATGGAAACCTCAGAAACACTACAAGCACACTCTCTCATGTGTCAGGTATAGTAGGTTTGATGCTGTAAAAAGATGAAACATAGCGTGGCCCGAGTATGCGAGTGGCACAAAGTATAAGCAGAGTTGCATAATTTCACTTGGAGAGAGAAGCAGATTTTTTGAATGTCACAGCATGTGTTTTCTCTCACTCCAAAGAGTTCCAATACCAAAATATCGTTTGCATAACACATACTAACAGACTAATGTTGGTATTTCAATAAACGTGACCTATTTATTCACTGTGGATCAGCGAACAATGATTAATATGTTTAACCAAATTCCAAACTCTAAAAGAACAAAGAATGTTCAAGTAACTGTGCAAATCATCTAGGTCCAGTACAGATAAAATATAAAAAAAGTGAAATTATTGCAATATATAAATGTTTTGAATCATAATGCAATATGTTATATATATTGCAATATTAAATTGTGACACAATATTTCTATAAAATTTAACCATGAACGCATTTACACCTGTGGGTTTTAGCATCAGAACATCAGAGTTGTGAATTCTGAACTGTTGATCTCAACATCGCCCCCTACAGACAGGAAAGTTTAATTGCATACAGAAAAGTGTATCTGGGTATCTTCAATAAACTCCTTAAAGAGGACAAGTTCCACATTATATCAGTGTCCTGCTGCCAGTCAAAAGAAAAAAACAGATCTGCCTCCCTCATTCTGTTGATGTTAGACATGAAATCACATTGACATTAAATCTTTATATTTGTTCATTCACTGTTCACGTTTCACAGTCAGCACATGTTTGCACAGTTTGCACTTTCTTTCTCATTTGTTCAGCAGAGGATTTGCTTTGCCTGTGTGTGTCTGTCGATCCTGTAGTTGCTAACAGAGATTTATGTTGTAAGGAAAAATAGTAATTTTCATATTACATTATGGTAAATTCTAATTGCTTTCACTGTCAGACACTGTGCTGTTCACCTGACAGATTTTGATGAATCCCATTTCTTTCTGAAGGATGGACTAATGACAAAAAAGAGATACTAAAGAAACAATTTATCAAAAAATTTAAAACTACAGCTGTTATTTAGTTCTCATGGCTGGAACATTATATTGTCCAATCAGCATCAAGGACCCAAACTATTGGTTTTATATTGTTAAAAGTTTGTAATATTTAAATTAATGTTTTAATCACTATTTACTTAATCATGAACTATAAACGTTTCCGCAATGTTTTTTAATGTTTGCATATATGGCATTGTAGGTTGTGATCAACTCAAAATCTGGGCACACTTTAAGACTGTTTAAGGTTGTTTACAGTTAAGATTGTCTTTACCCAGAATCCTCTGAATCCTGAGAAGCTGACTGAACGTCACACATCTCTTCATCAGTCTCTGGGCTCATTTGGTGCACAGCCCACAAAAAGCTCAGTGAATCTGCAGAGCAAATATTGTGAATCTGTGTTCTCAGTGCTGCTGTATTCTGAACCCCCAGCTTCAGACCTATCACCGTCACCCTCAGTTCTTTTCTATATGTGCTCTTGGTCTGCCACAGAATCTCTCCAACTGTATCACAGCTGGAGGACTGATCTAGGGTCACTGTTAATGAAATCACAATGCACATTATAAGGATGTTATGGTTATAGTAACTGATCCTGGATAAGCGTTTAGAGATATTTGTTTGCACAGCGTGCAGAATGTTTGCACTCTTAAATTTAGATCTTGATTTCTGTGAAGCACGTCTCCTAAGAGAGCTGGTGGGCTTTTAAAGATGTTTATTTCAGTTTCATGCTCTGTGAGAGTTAAGAACATGCTAATGAGTGGGAGCAGCTAAAAATAGCACAACCTAGCCCTTTCCCTTTTGTCTCTCTCTCTCTGTGTTTCTCTCTGGAAGGAGGAATAAGTGTTTCTCTAAAATGTCTGACCTATTGTGTATTTACCTCTCAGCATCTTTACGAGATGTTTAGCTTATAAATAAAGTTTGCACAGACAAAAGCTTTAAATTGAATGTGTCTTGATAGAAGGACAGATAAATAACTTTTATCGCTGTGTTAGCACATATAGCACTTCATATTCACTAGCAGGCCCAGAGGAGAAGATGGGTTCCGAAAATGGCACAGGCTAGAATTGTATTACCCTTGTGCTGAACGCAAAGATAACTGTGTCTAATCCCATCTTCTCTTCAAGTATAATTCTGTCAGACAGGGTTGTTAGCGTCAGCACTAGTGTGGCAGAGATCAGACATGTTCAGCCACTGCATAGTTATTAGTTTTAGGTTGTAAGATCATTTCCGTAACATTTTCATTAAGTAACGAAAACTTTAAATAGCATTTTAAAAGTTGCAACATTCAACTTATCTGTTTATTTTGTAATGTTTTTAAAACATTTAATAACAATTTAAGAATAATGTTTTTGATATATATGATATATAATGTTAATAAAGTTCTACTAGTGTTACTGCAAGAATGTTTTAATAACGTTTAGAGAACTTTGAGAGAACATTAGCCAATGTTCTGAGAACGTTGTGACTTACATTGTCTTCAGCGTATACATCTGTTTTTTTCTGTGAATCACACCAATGACCTTAGAATTGCTACTTGCTACTAGAACAAACCATTAATAACAGACACTTAATGGGTAGTCATAATAAGCATTAGCGTGTTAGCATAAGCCTGTAGCATTCTGTGCTCAGCATGTGTTGTTAGTAAGTTGGACAGTAATCTTTGGATGACATGGTTGAATACCTTATTACTGAAATGGACAGCTTATGATTTGAGTAATCTGGGAATTTGGAATACACTGTTGGCAGCCACCCCATACAGCAGTCCAGCAGCGATTTGATTTTTGATACAAAGACTCTGTGGATTTTAAAGGGGGTCAAATGTGGTAAAACCTCTCTCTAAATCCACTCTGGTCCATCAGAGGCTTTCCAGTTCTGATAAAAGCTTAAAAGTAAAATTTAGCTAAATGTTATCTTTCACTAAATGCCATGCTATTAGGAATATTCGCAGATTTGCTGACATAACAGGAACATGGGTAAAAAACATCGTTCATTCCTATTCATCTGTAAAAGTCAAACAAGTTATTACAAAGGCAATATTTTTGGAGTTCAGTTAACCAGACGACAACTGCTATAACCACATACACAGACCTTTCAATTCAGAGTGTGTCCACCTCTGTAACCCATTTTCATTCTCTACCTTGTATGTTTCTGTAAGATATTTTACTGCAACCCATCAGCTCTTACACTTCTGACAGTAAAACCTGACATCACTTATATTATGGGGACATATTATGGGGACCAGTCAATAGTCTTAAACATCACAAATGTATTTTTGGGGCACTGAGCATGACATCAATTAGGAAGTAGCTGTACAAGACTATAGTGACACACTCTAGTGAGGAATGAAGCTCTGTGTGAACCAGAACATAAATATTAACAAGCGCTACGAAAATGACAGTAAAAGTTGTAAGTAGCATGTGGAGATTCAAAAGTTAATCTATGCATCCTCAATAATGCATACGGTGGGAGTAAAGCCTCACGGATTATAAAAGACCCTCGCTCTCTGTTTCTCTTTGCATGCACACACATATAGACACACTCATATCTGTCATATCTGAGAATAACAATGATGTAATCTCTTACAGCTGCTATTTCAGGCTGATCTCACATTATTCGTCTGTTTATAACCTCAGAGCACATATACACACACCTCTTTACACTTTCCTAACAAAGGTGTTTTTCATTGCACAGTGCTCTCATACACAGATATCTGTGTATGTCTAATTAGAGTCTTTTATGTCTTGAGGGAAGGTGTGACTTACTGTAATCTGCTGGCTGTAAATCTGTTATTGGCATTTGGTATTATAGTGACAGGGTCCAAATTATCTATTCTTTTACTATTATTAGACAGGAGTCATTAACATTAAATCATTGATTCTTTATTAGGTTTGTGAAGCCAGTCTGTGTGTGATAAAGACACACTTCAATTTTACTCAAAAAATACTTTCTATGAGATTAATAAATAAATTCTATGATAAATTCTATCCAGATACTGTAAATTTAACTCCAGTTCTTTAAATTCCGTGTTTACATTTAAAATACACATAACACATAGGCTAATAAATGAATGCTTTGAATTTATGAAAACTACACTACTGCCACAGAAAGCAAAAACAGCAAGAAAGCAAGAAAGAAAGGGAATAAAAGAGTCAGAGAAGTCTATCCGGTCTAACTGAAGTAAAAGAGCTGAAACTCAAACACTTGTTACTTTACTTTCATGTAAAATGCATGACAGAGACGGACAGAAAGAAGGAAATTGAGAACGAATGTTTTCAGCAGGTTAGTACACTGAAAGCAATAATAGCAGGTAATAGTTTAAAGAACTGGAGACAGTATGGAATCTCTATTTACCAGTCTGACTGAAGCACCTTTTCTAAAACTTGTAAATATCCAGTTACTTTCTATACTAATATATATAAGACCTATAGGACCTTAAGTAACAGAAAAGAGAGAGAATTAGTTTGAAAGCTAGTGCGGATACCAAGCAGTAGTTTGTAACAAATTTACCTGTAGAAGTAGCTAAATATAACACAACCTCCCTTTGGGGACATTTAGGAGCTCTTAAGTCCTCTTATTGGAAAACAATTCATAATGTTGTTCTGTTTTAAACATCTTTTGTTTATATATACATATATATACATAAATATAAATATATATATTAAAAAAAACAATAGATATCTTCATATAGATAATTAAGTAAATGTGTGACCAAAGTAAAACGTAAAACTGGTTTGTAACTCGCCTGACTGAACTAGGCTGTTTTATATTTTTCTCTGTTTCATGTTATTTATACAATAATACTGGTTCTTCTGAAAAAACAAGGCACTGCTGATAAGGCACTTAAAAGTGCTTTATTTACTGGAAAGAGGTGTAAACCAAAAGCAGAACAGAGAAGCTACAATACAGGAGGAATAAGAAAGCAAAATAACAAACAGCAAGATTGATGAGCAGTTCAGAAGATTGAGAGAGAGAGAGAGAGAGAGAAACAGTGCCACTGGGATCTGAAAGGTCATGGCTTCCTGCAGAGAGAGATGGACAGTTTCCTGGACTCAATAACCTGTTGGTATTACTCTCAGTGCCGCGTGTCCTTAGAGTCTGATAGGAGACTTCTTGTTCTTTTTTGGGATTCTGATTCTAATACAATCTGAATTGCATTTAGATAGTGGTTTTATTTTGAATCTCTGTTGGAATCCTGTTGAAATTGTTGTCCAAGCCCCTTTCTCACTCCATCTCTCTCTCACTTATTCTTTTTCCTTTTGAAGCACAAGATGTTTTATGTTGCTGTTTGTTATTTTGTCTTTGCACCACAACACCACTGAATGCTTGATTCTGATTGGCTGGCAGGCTTACTAACATGTATCGACACAAATGGAGAGGAGACAGACATTCACATACACAAAACCTTTTGGTCAGCGCAATCCTGTTACTTAATCTATAAAATAACTTTGTTCTAAAAATGTCTTGTTGGCCATGACTGGCTAGGACAAAAACCTGTAAAGCTTTTAAACATTGGATGCTTTATCGTAATTTTATATTAGGATAATATCTTAACATATTGACAAAAGTGATGCATTTAGGATGGTTTTGAACGTGACTGAGTTTACATTGTGTATATGAATACAGATGAAAATGACTGAATGGATTTCTAAAAATGGTCTCAGACTGCCAAGCCATTCCAGGCCCAATCAGATTTATCAAAGCGAATTCGCTCTAAGGAGGTTAATCTCCAATGTGATCAGGAAACCACTTTGAGAGTTTTTACCCATAATTCATTGGTGGTCAGCAGAGAAAATCTTGAAAATAAGATCCCACCACTTTCCACAGATATGCTGTCTGTCTGTCCTCTAGGTTAATAGGGGTTTGGTTCTATCAGATTTTCTTAATGTTCCCAGCAGTGCGGTTCTGTTCCAATCTGGTCCACTGCCAGGACAGTCTGGGCTCTCTAAAGCCCTTGACTGAATTAGCCAACACGTTTTGGTTAAATGTCAGCGCTAATCTATTCTGAGCCGATTGAAATGGTTTCATAAATATATCACCTGAGCACAGCTGTTCACAAAATATAAAAAAGGATTAAAACGGATTAAAAACCTGAGCGTGAGAATACAATTGTTTGTTTTTTGAGACAATGGAAATTGTTTTTCGAGACAATGGAAATGGCTAGTACTTATGATCATTTTCTTTTGGACTTTCTTCTCTTGAATTTTTAAGTAGAAACAATTAAACCTCTTTTGCATGAAACATGTCAGTAAGAGGACAGAAGTGTGGAGTTTTGACACATATATTCTGTCATTTCTGCATTAAAAAGTGCTGAATCTTAATGTTTTAGTTCTCAGCTGGGTCTCGTCAACCGTAAGAGCGGCTAGTTTTAGCTTCAGTTACTCATTTCAATGTCATTACAATCCGCAACATTCTGCTCTCTGTCCTGCATTTTAATGGGTGTCTCAAAAGAAGGTTGAGGAGGAAAGAGACAGACAGACAGGAAATGGCAAAGTTATTTACAGCTGCTGATATTGACTCCCTGTCACTGGATTTTCAACCTCTTGACATACAGCAAACATGCTTGAAGTGTTGCTTGACTTGTCTGTCTGTATTTCTTCTCCCTTTACTATAAAATAAGGCTGGTTTGTTCCATGACTGCAGCTTTGTATTATGAAGGCATTCACTGAGAGTGAACTGATAGTGTTGTTTATTGCAAGAGCTATTCAATAAAGAAATGATCACATGATCATTATTTAAACAATTAGGCTGCCATGACTGCTAGAAGTCATGCAAAAATGTCTCTTACTGTATAAACAACATTGCATTTACTGTTTGATTTTCACAGGTAACAGCACAGAAAGTGCTGAGTCTTGTAAGGTGCAATGAATAACAAGCCTAATTTACATAAAAAGCAGTGTGTTAGCACTGAACAGTGACTTAATTTAAATACTCATGGGCTGTACCAGTGCTGGCAATGGCTGGTTAAACTGGATTACTGATGGCTCCTAAATAAGACTCACAACTGGGGTGAATGCTAGAATACAGATTATGTGTGTAAATAAACACACACCCACACTAAAATATATATGTGTGTAATATAAATAGAAGTTTGTGTGTTTATATACATACATACTGTGTATATATACTGTATATAATGCATGAGAATGTTTCTAAATAATTTACTGCTCACTGCACTTTCCATAGACAGGCAATATACAGAAAGAGAGAGAGAGAGAGAGAGAGACACCTGTCTGAATGCAGGTCAGAGCAGTCATAACAGAACAGAGATATGAGAGAGGACAAATGCACATACAAACACACACACACTCTGTTGGGTTTTATGCTGTGATGCTGAAATGTTGTGACAGGAAGTTTTTCTCACACTTGCACACTGATGTTTTTTAATTACAGACCCGTCCTCGCAACACCTCTCCACAGACAGGTTGGGCATATTTGTGTTTACCAATGATATAGTTTGTCCCGTGATAAAAGTGTAGTTTGCCAGTAATTAGAATGTGTTATTGACAATGTTATTAGGGACAAATGTAAACTCAAAAGTTAGTGTGTGTGTGTGTGTGTGTGTGTGTTTGTCTGTCTCACCTGTGCTATTCTCCACCATATATTTGTCTTTATTTAAGCATAGCAACACTATATGGCATCTGTGCAT
>JAZGTK010007522.1:0-19281 GCA_036877625.1 Ambastaia sidthimunki
GGTACGTATAGTCATCTTAAGCTGTTTTGGGGGCTGGGGTGCATTTGGTAGAAGCTGTAATTTAGGGTTGAGTGCTTTCCCAAGGGTATGATGGTGATTGGTGCTTTTTTTGTCTGAAATCATCATGATGTGTAAATCAACATGCCTTCAGGTCATTTTAAGAGCCTTTCTGAAGTAGCAAAAATCTATGAAATGCTGCAACTAGTCCCCTAACAAAACTACCACAGGAGGTGTTACCGAATGCAGCCACAAGGAATGAAATCAATAAACAGCAAGCCAAACACAAAGAAAGAAAAATCAGATAAATTACTGTGGCAGCTGATCTGAGGACAGTTTAATTAATGACAGAACTACCCTTTACAGAACCTCATATTTCCATCCGTGAGGCCTGCTTTCTCTCATAATCTCCTGATCTCCCTAATTTTATTTACCTCTTCTTCTTCCATTTTTCAACTATGTCACTTGTTCACAGATAAACGTCGTATTTTTGATCAAGGCATTGAGACTAGAGGATTCAGAATCTGTTGCCTGCAAAAACAAATGCCCATTTAAATTATTTTTTGACAGTATTGAATTTTCAAGAGCTGTGGCTTATACACTGTAATAAATACCCCCACCGTATGCAGCCCTGTGGCAAGAATTAGTCCCGGAATATGTGCATTCATATACTCATATATCCAAAGGCCTATGGATTATGCATTTTCCTGATGGATTGGAGAAATGTATTCCAATCATGGAGATTTGTGCTCATATCACTTCAGTCCCTGCATTTGTCAAAATTATTTACTCATTGTAAAATCACATGTAAAGCCACAGTGACAGTTTTGCATATTGTCCTTGGATTAATTATATTTAAAAGCAGGGTAGGCAGTTTTTTTCCAGAAACATTTTTTTGTTTTGCTGGTTGAAAGTCTGCTGATAGCAATCACTAATTAAAGTGGTCTACGTATATTTGTATAAATGTATATCTACTGTGGAAGGTGCAGGAGCATAAATTTGCCATCCAATCATTGCATTTAGTCCGAACGTAATGATTGGCTGTCCTACCTGCCTGTCAAACTATGTACACATTCATGCATTGGAGAAGGCGTGGCTTTGGCGAACGTTCTGAAGAAAGGGCTGCTTTTAAAACTAATCATTACTAGTCTCTATAAAATTGCCTACCTTTAACAGGAAGTTGTAATAAAGGACAGTGTGAGAATTTATCAGCTACCCAGGTAAAGGTTGCTTAATAATTATACACAGGGGCTTCTTAGTTCTTGGCCATCATGAAGAGAAAATATATAAAAGTGCGACAGAATATCCCCACAAAGAATTGGCAAAATGGAAATATGCTTTAAATGTTACACAGAAGATTTGCAGAAGAATTTGCAGTTAAGACTATAAATGCAAAACCCCAATGGTTCAAGCTATCATACCAGATGTTCTGTAAGCGCGGTGCTCTCCAAAAACATGTCTGCGTGTTCACACATTTGCTAAATATAGCGGAGTGTGTTTAGTTTATTTCAGAATATTCACACTCCCAGAGTGTGGAGATGAACCCAGCCGATATGGAAATATGTCCCAGTGCAACAAAAACAATTATACCTACACAGAACATATTTTCCTTCTTTGTAAGGATATCTAGCCAAACACTCACACTTATTTGTTCAGGCATACTTTAGGTTTATTTTCTGCTAATTTAAAAAGCTGTTTTCTTCATCTTAATGTTTCTTTCCATTTACCTCTTAACCTACTGTTTTCCAAAATTTCCTGCTGTGTTTCTATGGCTCTACTGGTAGGTTTCTAGCAGCTTCAAGGTTATGGCTTTAATGCCCAGGGAATGAATTAATACACTAAGTAGTTTTTTATACAAATGTTCCTGGTGGTCTTGCTGTGTTCCAGTAGCTCAGTTGTATAACACTGCAGCGCAAAGGTCGTGGGTTTGAGTTCCAGAGAACACACATAATAATAAACTGCACATTTTAAATGCACCGTTAGTCGCTTTGGATAAAAGTGTCAAATGCACAAATATAAAAAGAACAACTGTAAATGCATATTTTTATCTTAGACATGTGGTTCATGTTCTTGCTTATTTGTAGCTGTCTGAATGTATCTCAATGCAGGTGAGGACCTCCATGGAAGTTTGCTTGAATGTACTGCAGATATTGTCTTCCAGATCACAGGAACCAGAGGAATGTTTTGGGAACAGTGGGGCAATGCTGGTACTTCCTGTTCAGGCTTTCAGTAGATTCTGGCACAAATGGTCCAAACCCCCCCTCCCCACCCCATCTGCAGCAGCACTCTCTCTGCATCTTAACCATTAATAATTGATTGAGTTTCCCTCTGCCCTGCTTTACTTCAGCTTCAATGTATGTAAAGCAGGAGATTGGAGGAACTTGTGTGGTAAACTAATATTGGTTCTCCATATTTTTGGCTGCAAGACGGATTTAGTGCCATGTTTTGCTTTCTGTTATTTGTCAAGCTTTATCTACTGTATATGAATATATGTAATAAAGTTAGCTCATGCCGTTCTATTATATGACCTTTCTAATGCATTAAACATTTTTAGAACCACATCCTGTCCGGTTGACATGTTAAAGGCAATAAATAATATACAATCTCAGAGGGTATGTTGTTTGCATTGTGGTTTATTTATTTATTTTGTGTGTGTGTTAGTGGATATACATTTAAAATTAGATTTAAAAATTGGACAACATGCCACTGATTAATGAACAACTGGGGTAGAAACAGTTCATTATATTCTCTCCTGGTCTTCTGTAAAAAATAAGGACAAAAATGGTCTACTAATAGAATGATTTAGGCTGGCCTTGACCCTGCCATTTTTCTTGTCCTCTTTGACTTTAATGCCTTTAATATTGGGACAGTTCAGTAATTGGCGTCTTTTCAGAAGTTTTATACCAATTCTTTTACTTTCTCTCAATTATTTTCTATTCTCTCTCCCCTTATTCTACCGTTTTACATTAATAACATAAAATAATGCTGAACACTAATTCTAAGCTTGAGAAACTGTGATGTTTCTAAAACTCTATGTTCCTCAAATGCCAGACAATATTGATTATGGCTCAGATTCTGGGATGTAAGAAAACATCTCACTGTGTTCAACATATTTTCTCTTTGTTGAAAATGGATTGCTAACGTAAAGACAAAAATATCAACCAAAACAGTTTCAGGTAAGTCAATAAAAAAAAAGACAAAATGACATTTTAACAAATCTGAAAAAAAAAAACATTAAATTAAAATGAATTATTATATATTCATTATGCTTAAAATTCGAATAAATAAATCTTTGAATAAATAAGATTGATCCCAAACCGAATATACAAAACCTCTTTCTTCTCTCTCTGCCCTTGCATGCATAAATTAATTTTCCATATTTATACACATTTGTGTACAAGGTTCAGGCATGCTAGACACGTTCATTCTACAAAAATCTTATAAACATTGTTTCTTCTGCATGTGTAAAGCAATTAGAACCATTTGAAATAAAACAACAGTGAGGGGATGGGAGCGTGGGGTGCTGTTCTGGTAATCAATCAATTTAAAACCCCTCATTTGCATATTAATCAAGCCCAAAGCCCTCGTTCCATATGGAAACCTTCAGCTGAGGGAGCATATACACATGTATTCAAAAAATATGTTGTCATAAAGATTTCAGTTCTTTTGATCTAGCAACGACATCACAGGAAAGTTTCGCAAGTAGCAAATCACATCTCAAGGCTGTGACATAAATTAAAGAATAAGGAAATATTAGGGATAAGCCCTTTAATATATCAGGTTTCAATAGGAAATACTTCAACACAGGAAAGAAAACTGTGCTTGTCAAGCCATTTCATGGGGTCTTTAATCCTAAAACATTAAAAAGTCATGAGGTAAAGTCACAAGCGCCTCAAAAACAAGTCTTTCTTTCAGACCGTGTGATGTTGCTAAACAATGCATGTGTTCAGAGTTTTCAGAGGGTGTCATGGGAAAATTACTGGGTGTGAGAGTCTGAGCAGGTCAATGGTGAAGGCTGAGTCTGAGTGCTCGAATTGTGCTCAAAAAAGGTCTCTAAAATATTAAAACACTCCAAGTCTGTTTTTTCCCCATGTCTGTTATCTTTCTCTCTCACACTCTCCCTTTTCATGGAAAACAGACTGACGAAACAGGACAATTGTATACTACTGTATATAAATCAAGTATGATGAAGGCTTCCATCATTCAGTTTCCATGACCACAGCCGAGGGACCTTTAGATCCATTTACATCACATAAATATAAGATCTAAGGGCTTATTGATCAAAATTAAGCCTTCGCTAAGTGCAACAACTCACAATACCCTTCACTTATCTGTCAGATGTCTATTGTTCATCAAAGACTGCACTGGTAGGATGAAACCAGTTTTATATCCATCTTGCCAGGCATCTACCTTTCCACCACTTTTCTGGTGGAACAAAGTTAGAATTTAAGAGGACCATTATTTCTAAATACAGAGCTCTGTAATGCACTAGTCCTTGATCTGGTACAGCATCAGATGAGAACGGCACAAACACCAAAGGGTACGTCCTCATTGTTGCAAAGCTCCTTAAATTTGAGGGGAGTCTAAGTCTTAGCATTTCCTTTGTCACATTTCTATGACTGTAGTGTGAAAACCAAAAGAACAATGTTTGGATTAAAGTGGAATTACACTTAATAACAGAGAGATAAGCAGAATAGTCCTATATTCAGAATATTCCTATATTCTGTTTATCTAGTGTTTAACAGCATGTGATTTTTGTATCTCTTTCTTGTACGGAGGCAAGATAGGGACACAGCAGAGAAGAAAAACCAGCAAAGAGTCATTAAATATGCAGTGCAGAGCAATCGCCTTCCTCACTTTAGGCATAGTAAAAAAAACTTGCTGCTGTCAGAGCTTCAGATGTGCCAAACACCAGGAAACACAAACCCGTTCCTTATTCTGAGTGATAGCCAACAGTGGGGCCCAAAGTCTGAGACCACATTCAAAATCTGATTAAAGGCAGGGTAGGCGATCTTTTCCAGAAACATTTTTTTTGTTATGCTGGTTGAAAGTCTGTTATCATTCTGATAGCAATCACAAAGCAATGTGGTACAAATATATTTATGTATCTTCTGTGGAAGGCACAGGACCATAAAATGTTTGTCCAATCACAGGATGTCCTACTTGTCTGTCAAACTATGTATTTGTGGCTTTGGTGATTGCTCTGAATGGAAGGCGGGATGTTTTGCGTTCAAAGCTAGGTTGCTATTGCTAGCCTTTCCAAAATTGCTTGTCCTACCTTTAAACCTGGAAATAAAGACAATAACATGATGTAGAAAGAAACAGAAATGTTTTAGATTATCCTCTGTTTGTATAATTTCTTTGTACAAAATGTTATATTTGTACAAGATGCTGTTTGGAAGATCATGCTGGGATAACATGGATCATTAGGTTTTGCACTGGAGTCATGCCAGCTCGGTTGTGTGTTGTCAATAAAGCAAAAGGCAGGATTTACCAAATATTAACATTTTTTAAATTGTACATTTTTCATTTCAACCATTCAGTTAAAATGTTAAATTAAGTAAGTGCTAGAAAATAATGACAAAAGCACAAAATAGAAGCACTTTTACCAATAATCTCAGACTGCATAACCACATAGTACATACATACTTCATACATATAGTATTGATTTTAAACAAGCATTAAAATGCAGGTTGTTCCAAAGGGTTTCAGGGTTTAGATAAACAAACAGGAATCAATACAGCTAACCAGCTAAAAACCAACTAATGTTCCATGAAAACATCAGGTTATTGATGGTTATTCAGTCAACAATTTAAACACAATGCTACATATCAGTCTACAATACGCCTCTAACAAAAGCACTTGTTACCAATTACTCAATCGTGGTGTATCACCTAATAAAAGATTAATACAGCCAATGTGCCTAAAGACACCAACTGTGCTTTGATTCATTAAACACTGTGCACCATTACATAAGCTATACGAGATAAAGGGAACCTGCAAAATTGCCTGCAATTTTCTCCTTTCAACAGCCCTTTTGTTAGCTGTGTATTATGATATCTCTAATTAGGCACTCCACAATTCTTTTTGTATTATCAATTTAGTCTTTTTCTTCCCTCCATAATCACGTCTTACATCATTGATATTCAGTACAAGCATAATTAAATGCATATGCCTGATTTTAGTTTCATAGGAATATCGGAGAACTGGTATTTGTCTTCACTCTGTTGTAGAATTTGCTCACGGACAAGCTGATGTTTCAGCTGCAGGCTATTATATAGTTCTGCGTCTCCCCGGTGTTGGTAAGGTGTTTGCTTGCCAAAGGCTGCCCGCATCAGTGGCTCCATTCTGGAAAATATATCTGTTGTCTACCCTAATGCAAAAATCCAACGTATGTGAACAGCCAGGCTGATAGGAAGCCAGAATTAAATTAACTTTGAGTGGATACTGGCATTTGAATGATCTAAAGCAACGATCCAAAGAGAGAGATAGGCAATAGAAAACTTAGTGGGGAAAAAGGAGGCTGAGAGCAAGACAATTGTGAAATAACTTTTCATTTTTGTTATGTTTTCAACACTACACCTTTCTTCAATGAAGTTCACTTCTTAGGTTAGAATAATACAGAACATAAGAGACATTCATTCTATAAATTTTGTATTATTAAAGAGCAATTCAAGCTGGCCAGAGGAACAGAGGACAGCAGGAAAACTCAATTCAGGCCCTTAAATTATTTATTGTAAATTTAAAAATTACAATGAAACCTTACATATTACATTTATACCTTAAAAATAAATAACACAAGATTTAAGGTTAACATTCTCTGAACATTCCCTCAAAGTTCTCACAACCTCTTTTGAAAAAACACAACTTTTTTAATGTTACACATCATATCAAAAATGTTATTCTTAGGTTGTTAGTGGAACGTTTTAAAAACGTTACAGGATAAAATTAAATAACATTCCAAACAATAACGTCAATACAACGTTCAAACGACATACACAACAACATTTTAAATAACTTATATTACTTGATAGAAAAGTTAGGAAATTGTTCTTTCAACCTAAACTTGTTAGCCGGCATATCGCCATATATATATTTATATATGTAATAAAACTCACACTGGAAGACACGTGAGTCGCTCTTGACGATGTGCAATATGCAAAAAGTAAACAGAACATTTGTGTGACATACTGCTTTACTAAACTTTACTTACCTAATAATCCAAGAAAGCCAACAAAGTTACTTATTCAACAACACCTGAGGAAATGATTTATAACACCTGAGGTTATTTTTATTACGTCATAGGTCATACATAGCGTCACATATCATACGGCGGCTGTAGCGTGACCGGAAATGTAGTCATATGACACAGCTAAAGAATGAAAGTTATTCTTCAACAATCTTAAAGTTTGTTTATCGTAAAAATAAAGTGTGCAATCTGAACGCAAGCGAATTAGGTCACTATTGTGTTTTAGGGTCTCTTAATGATTATACAAGAGCTGAACATGATGGAGTTTATGGTACATGGTGTATCACATGTTGGCGACGGGAGTTTGAATGCGTTTTGTGCCGTTTAGTCATTGTGTTCCCTTCGAAGTTAATGGCTGTAATATAAGTAGCTGTTTAAAGCGCTTTGAACGGATTTTAAACTGGTTTGTATCGCTGGCGCCCCCTGGTGGACTACGGTGACAACACCTTAAGATTCAGGGGCACTGTATACAAAAGAATACAATAGAAGGCAGGGTAATGGTCAGGGGTAAAAGTCCTGATAGAAAGTGAATAGTGAAGTATTAAGTAGGTATATGATCATTGGCTTTTTTCTTCATGAAAAGCATGAACCGTATGAAATATAAATGACCGGTGCATCTGAATGTTTGAATGAACTGTAGGCATGAGTTTACAACAGTAGATGGCAGCATTGCATAACAATAGAGTCAAGTAATGCATTATGTCAAGGGAGTAGACCACTCTCTCTCTCTCTCTCTCTCTCTCTCTTACTCACACACACATTGCATTCGGACCGAATTTAATGATTGGACGAACATTCTTATGGTCCTGCGCCTTCAACAGAAGATATAATATGTATATAAATATATTAAGACTACTTTATTTAGTTATTTGCAATAAGGATGTGAAGAGACTTTCAACCAGCATAACAAAAAAGTTTCTGTAAAAAAAGCGGGACACCTACCCTGCCTTTAACTGCATGAGTCGCAATCAAGTTAACGAAAATCATTAGCTAATCTAAGAATAAGGATGTTTATCATTACACTGAATATTATGGATTTGCTTTAAGCAAATCCAACCTGGCTAGAAATATAACTGTCAAAATTGCCATGGATACAATTACAGTGAAATATGTTAATTACTGTTAACCTGACAATAGCGGATGACAAGTTTTTGTTTGAACTGTGGTAACTCATTGAATCATTTGCGATAACAGCCCAGATCTCTAGTTATTAGGCTGTCAAAAATATGCAGGGAGGAATTAATTTACCAACATAAGCTTGATTGCATTGTAATCATTTGCTGTAATTAAAGAAAATTGGGGGCCATTATTGCGTCAGATTTATTATTTATATTCATAATGGTTTTTGTCCTGTATGCAAATCTTGAAGGTGATGCGCAGCACATCTATCAAGGTTTACATAATGATTTGCTAGATTATTACATGCCTACATGTGTAATGCTTAAAATTTTTAGGTAATCTTAAGTGGGAGTATATAAGTGCAAGGGGCACATAGATTGTGTGTGTGCCCAATTATGTGTGTGTGTTTGTGTATCATCATGTGTGTCTTTTCTCTGACACTCAGAGCATCTCCATGGTGTTCAGTCACTCTGTATCTCTGGGTCTGGCTGGCAGAGGAGCTAAACACTCGTTCATTTACAGACACAAAGGCTGATGCGCTATTCTTTTCATCAATGTGTATGGTTATATTTGCTCCGGTAAGACCTCTGTTTTTCTAAAACCTCTTGGTTTATTTTAAGGCATTAGTAACTGTAATAGTTGGCACAGTTGTGGAACTTTAATAAGACATAGCTTTGCTAACTTTGTTGGGTTTATTTTGTGTGTGATCAGAAACAAAGTATAATATTGTTGAGTTTTGCGTCAGAGTGTAATTGGTCTGGGTTTGCCCACATTTTGACTGTCAAAAACTGGGTCCATGTCTGAAGAAAGTAACAAGTTTTAACATGAGGTGGTATTTGTGCAGTTTCTTGCAATTGTATTCTCTCAATAGCGTGTTTATATGCGCACATATCTGTGTATCAGAAATCAGGTGTAATTATTAGCTGCTCTTTGGGCTCGCAGCATCGCCTCTCTGTTTGTAGTCTCTCTTGCTTGAATAATTCATCCGCTCTTGTTGAAATGTGCAAAAGATCGATGGCAAGCAGCTCTTGACAGATACATTAATGACATATTTGAGCCGAGATAATACATCATAATTGTATATATGTTTTATGTGCATATGCACATATGAATGTGTCAATGTGAGTTAATTAGTGTGTGTGTGTGTGTGTGTGTGTGTGTGTGTGTGTGTGTGTGTGTGTGTGTGTGCAAGCAACCCCTGGGTAACCTTTGCATAATTCACTGGGTCTCATCAGACTCATCAAAGAAATGACTTTTTTCTTCTCTGTTGATCTGTACAGTGTAACGATACTCTAAAGACATTTTTATTCTTGTGCGTGATAGTTCAATGTTCACACAGTTCTCAGATTGCTGAAGCACAAGCTTTGATCTCAAGACAGAATTAACAATATATATAAACTTATACATCACAAAAATATACAATATTCCAAACACTCAGTGTAAAAGCCTCCCTTTATGATTTTTGTCACTTTCGATGTATTTCTATGACACACACATACGTACACACACATAAGAAAAGTATTCCAGACACTGCTTAATTAACATACACAGTGAATGCATTAAATCTTAATTAAAAGTCCCTGCTTCCTCTCACCTGCTGTATCATAGTATTGGAAAGAAATAGACTGAGGGAGAGAGAGAGATAGAGTGAGAGATAGATAAATAGAGTGTAAGAGAGAGAGAGAGAGAGAGAGAGAGAGAGAGAGGAAGGAAGGGATTGAGGAAAAGAGAGAATAGCAGGGGACCTGGACACATATCTTATCAAACACCTGTGTCCACAGAGAATAAAGGTCTGGCACTCTTCCAGGAAACCTCCAGCCCTTTCATTTATTATACCAAGCTGAACTGGTGAAAAATATTTCAACCAGGTCCCATAGACTTGTTACAGTAACTGCATGATTTAGCATTTATATAAAATAACACCTGTGTCTAATTTTAGAGGAATAATTGTGTTGCAGTCGGAGGAGAGGTTGTTGAAATTGACCTTAAATCAGAAAACAGGAGGATAATTAAAACGTTTTAATGTTCTGTGAGGTTAATTTGAGGCAGACTTTGTCTGATGAGGTAAAGCTGTTGTAATGATGTTAAAGAGAGTCAAGGGATGTGATCTTTGTCCTCTCCACGCACAGGCTTAAATTAACGTTTCATTAATATTCTGTTGTGTTGGTTTTTTCCACACAGCTTTTTGCTGTTTTAGCTTTTGCAACATGTGGTGGATATTCGGGCCAGATAATGGTTAAAGTGGAATGCTTGGACAAAACCCAAAGCAACATCACCATCAGTTTCAGCTACCCATTCAGGTATGTGGCAGATAACAGGGAACGTTCTCAGAACATTGGCTAACATTATCTAAACATTCTCTCAACACTATAAAAAAGTTTTTGCAGTAACATTATTCAAACTTTATTAACATTATATTTCATATATCAACATTTTTAGTTGTTAACCAAGCAATAATGTTAATGCAACATCTGAAAAACTGGATGTTTTAAACGTTCCTAAAACATTCAAACTAACATTTATAGCATTTTTGTTACTTAATGGAAACGTTAGGAAAGTGTTCTTTTAACCTAAACTTGTTAGCCGACTTGTCAACCTGAAATTGTTAGCTGGGGTGTTCCTAACCACCACAACACAAGATGTAAGTATTATATTTTACACTGTAAATAGGTTTTATCATTGTTAATAAAAAAAGATGTGCTTTACTTTTTTCCATGTCAAAGAAAATAGAAGTAATTTCAGAACAGGTGGAAACAATGTCGACATGTTGACTTTTTACAGTGTATATTTCTACAGACTTCTAGAGAAAAATCAATAACACATCAGTGAAAAAGAAAGTAAATCTGAGAAGCAAGCAACTACTTTTTCTTAACATATTTGACAGCATTAGCCCACAGAGAGCTGAAGAAGGAAAGGAAAAAATCTGATAATGGCAAGCGGTTTACCAGGATCCCCCCATGGACACATTAGGAAGCATTAGATGTTGCTTGCAGTTCTGTGTACCTTTTGATAATGGCATAATAACCATTACCCATTCTGACAAAATGGATTTAGTTTACAATATGTTTGCAATCACATTTTTATTTCTGTTTTTAAGGTGGCAATATAACAAAGCGCCTCTTATGTACGTGTCAGTTCATAAACGTGATTCAACAGCAGTCAAATAACAAGCTTTGTTTTTTCTCCTCAGACTCCAGCAGGTGCATTTCAATGCTCCTCTGTGTGAAGGTAAAAGGAAAGAAACTGTTTTTCTCGAAGGGGATTTTTCTTCTTCCTCACAGTTTTTTGTCACTGTGTCGGTCTTGGCTTTTCTTTATTCTCTTTTGGCCACGGTAGTTTACATCTTCTACCAGAACAAATACAGAGAGAAGAATCGAGGCCCAGTAGTTGTGAGTGCATTTGAAAATAAGCAGTCTGTGAGAAATGTCCCCTAGTCGAATAATCAAAACTCTTTCTTCTTTTAATCTCTATAGGACTTCCTAGTGACTTTAGCTTTCTCTAGCCTGTGGCTGGTGAGCTCAATTGCATGGGCCAAAACTCTGTCTGGTGTGAAGACAGCCACTGATGTGCACCAGATGCTGCTGTTGATGTCTGCATGCAGAGGCCAGGACAACCAGTGTGAGGTGTTACAGGAGCCCGTCTGGACCAATCTGAACATGTCTGTGGTCAGTATATAGGACGGAGTATCTACCTATCTGTCTGTCTGATCTATCTGTCTGTCTGTCTGTCTATCTGTCTGTCTGTCTGTCTGTCTGTCTGTCTGTCATCATAGTCTCCATCAGTCTGTCTGACCTAATAAAACCTTGTGAAACTTTTTTTTCTTAGGCAAGGTGAACATTTAAAGTTTGCCTTGACAAACTTTCTTTTCATAGTTTCATTGCACTTCTAGTATTAAATTGTGTCTGTTCTTTTATTCTGATTCATCCTTGTCTCTGCTTACAGGCCTTTGGTTTTCTGAACTTCTTCCTTTGGGCTGGTAATATTTGGTTCGCCTACAAAGAGACGGGCTTGCACAAGTCCACCCAGCGCTACCCGTCCAGAACCCCTTCTGAGAAACGCGGCAGCTTCAGGCAGTACAGTCAAACCAGTGTTGATCAATCAGGAACCGGCTTTGGCCAGAGGCTCTACAACCAGGGAAGTTTTGACTTATCAAGCGGAGGCTTCAGTCTACCCCAAACCAATCTAGGACAGCCGATGTTTTACCGACAGGTGGGGAGCCCCACATCCAGAGGGCCTCTTATATTTGTTAATGAGATCTGAAAGAGAGAGAGAGATAAAAAGAGAGCGTGTGGGGAAGAAAGAAATATCTTTACAGTAATAACAGATGATTTGTGGTTGTAAACTTGATATATCATGTTAGGTAGAATTTGTGACATTTTTGTAGATTTTGTAGATTAGTCTGCATACTGTAATCTATTTGTTAATAATTAAGTCCTATTGAAATGAAAGTCTACAGTAGCCTACATAGCCTCTTTTGTATATTGATTATGAATATTAATATGCATACAAGAAACAAATTAATGTAGTTTCAAAGATAAGTATTGATTATGTGTTTTATCAGTATTCCTCTGCAGTGTTTGAATGTGTTTCGCATACCATGTTTATATTCTAACAGTTTACACTTTTTGTTTAAATATATTTATATAATATAATATAATATAAGTACTGTGGCAATATCATATACAGCACATATTCATATATTGTGGTATTTTTCTTATATTGCAAACTTTGTATTACAGAGGTTTTCAAACTTGTGTCCGGGGACCCCGGGGGGCCGCCAGAAGGGCTCCCAAAAAAATCTACTGAATATTATTACTGTTTCATTTTTTACTTTACATATTTATTTCTAAGTGTTTATCTCTCCTTTCTTGCTGCATACAAACTTTAGCAGAATAGTTTACATTTTTTGTGATTTGTTTCACAAGTTTGGAAAAAACACTGTATGTGTCCTTATAATATCCCACTTACTATTTATCTGACAGTTTGTTCATGCATAAAAACATATAGATAGATATATTTTAGGAAGGGGGTCTCTCACAAGAGGTTCATCATATTTTGGGGGTCCATGACATCATAAAGTTTGAAAACTCCTGCTCAAATGTACTTATATAGTATAACATGGTGTATCTTTATAGTAGTGTTCATAATACTTCAATACTTTGTTGTATGTGCTTTTGTTTTTTTTTCAGAATTGAAGAATCCTGTACACACGCTTATATGTTATGAATAATGATGAGTTATTGTATCTGTAGACGTTTCTAAAAAGCAAATGGTGTGAGTCAGACAGATAGGCATTGATTAAGGACTCCAATCGGCATGGAAACCTGTAGACTGAGGACGAATGTCTGTCAGAAACATTCTTTAATGAATCATATTGTCTAACCACATGGTGGGTAGCATGCAGTGAAATGCGTGCATGCACGAGTCTATCGCATTAAATCCAATTGCAATAAAGTCTGACTGTAGTTCCAGTTTACTGTAGATTTCAAAGTCGTAGAAACGTTATATTGTACACTGATTGCATCATTAAATTTAAGTAATAAAATCACACTCATTCTACTTAATGGCTGTTTTATATCTTTCACCATGATGTATATTATCGCTACCATTTCCAAACATTTCTGGAAAAACTCATCACAAAAGCCAGAGGAAGAAATTAAAACACTCAAACATGGAAGCATCTCCATAAGGCATTTATGGCAAATTATCTTGTATCCTATCAGTGCTGCTCTTCTGCCGTTTCTTTGTTAACTGTGTCCTCGCAACAAGAGACAACATCTAATACTGAAAGCCACTTGTTTTCCCTATTAAGCCTTTTAATGAAGGGGTGTAGGGGAGCAATTAGGATCTTCTGGCCTGTCAGAGCCCTATAACAGCTTTGTGGTTAACATCTCTGTATCTGCAGAGTATACAGTACCACACCGCAGTGAAGCTAAACGTTTGCAGCTGCCCGCGCTCTAAATTGCAGCTTTTGGGTGATCAGGAGATTTGATCCACTGGCATTTAGCTTGAGGGAAATTAAAGGTTACAACTGAGAAACTCTACAGCTGTTAAATTACACGGCTTGGCCTGCAGCAGTGCAGTGTAAGACGTTTTCGAAGAGGCTGGTGGAAAAAAGAGAGATGTGACTATGGAATAACGGCTGTGTGTGTATATAATTTTGTTTAACAGGTGTCAAAAAAGTCACGTAAAACAAGCTACAAAGGTGCTTGTAAACAGTTCGTGCATGCCTACGTTTATTTAAAAGAGGAGTTTTGGGATACTTCACGCAAGTTTATTATAGTTTATTAAAACTAAATCAAATAATATATGAGCATTTATTTAAATTAGTAATGCTGCCTTAGCAATGAAAAGAAATCAGTTTATGTTATGGCACTTAAATTATAAAATTACATAAATTATCATTTATTTCAACTATTTCACTATTAACTATTAAATTAACATAAAAACTAAAACTATAATATTAAAAGCTAATTTAAAATATTAATAAAACTATAACTCTGATTACCAGTAGCATTTCTAAAGCGTGTTAAAACTGTTAAAATCTCTGTAACAGAGCTGATACAACTAGTCAGTCAATTACATAATGGCATAAGGAACATCTAACACTGAAACGTGATGTAGCAGGAGAACGTATGTTTTACTCTAGGGGACTGAGTTTAAGCTAATCATAGACTTCATGGTGTGTGATATTAGCAGATACAAGTGTATGTGTGGAGAAGGCTGGACTGACCCTCACTGCTGCTCTTGTGTAGGCCAGTTTCTTCATTCTGTTCATCCATCTGTCACTGCTGGCTCTTAGACAGGGATCTGTTCAGAGGCTTAGAGATAAAACATGAAGATACAGTTACATATCAGCTTTATAAGGTGAGAAACACAGGGAACGTGTGTCTGATTGCAACCACCACCATCCAGTACCTAAAACCAAATTTAAATATGCATTTGTCATGCATAAATCATCAGACACATGTTCACATTAATTCACGTTTATTTTGACACTTTTTTACAGTCATGATGCTTTTTACCCAGCATTCAAATCAGATAGAAGTTCGTGCTTTGTTATAAACCAAAAATAAGTGCAAACTATCAAACTGCACTAATAATCTTCTACGCAATGTAGGAAATGTTGCTGATTTCATTGATGTGGGGTGCAGAGCACAGCAGGATCCAAGCCCTGGCAAAACCGGGCATCTGGACAGGATGATGAGAGAAATGATCAAAGCCTTTGTCACTTTCCAAATCCTGCTGGTCTGCTATCACCATGTTTCTTGTTCGTAGAACAAAACCTGACAGGGAGTTTGGTGGTTAGTGTACAAATACAAAATTACAGACTTGTGAACTTGTGTTTTTAACAACTAATTAAAATAACAAATACCTCTAACAGCTTCCATTAGGAAACAGATTTTCAGGGGTAAAAAACATGTTTAGCCAAGATTAGTAGCTCTGAGGGTTAGGTTATCATTGCCTGTACAAAACAGGCAGAAAATCAGCTATATTACACATGCAAGTTACACTCTGGAAAGGACTGTAGTGCCATTAAATGTATTTAGAAGTTTAACTTTTAAGGTAAATCAATTAAAAAACCAAATGTTTAGATTTCACAGTCAAACACTGAGTCACCACTTTTATTTTCACCTGTGAACTACAGGTGTCGCCAAATGAATGAAAGTAATGCGAATGCCAACGTTAAAGCTCTCCATCCGCAGAATGAAAAACCCAAGAAAAGCATTGCACCGTAACGTCATGTGTGTAATGGTCTTAAACCAATTTAAATGACATTTAGTTATGTATCGATAAAATTGTAATTATTAGTTGAAATAGGACATTTTTGAACAAATGCATCTCTTTCAAACAAGATGCACACAGACAACTGCGGCATTTAAAAGCGTCTACGGATGCCTGTCAGATTTTATCGTTGCTTTCCAAACAAACAAGCGGATAAAACAAGCGTCTATTGTAAAAGCGATGTTACGCAAACATTAAATTGGTGTTGATGCATAGAAATCTACTTGTTTACTGGCAAGACAGCATCATTTAACACTCTTCTAACAGACAATGACCATTTTTATCCTATTGCAACATCTACGCTACTACTTTGCGTGCCTCTTCCTAATTCCCTATTAATTGTTTATGTACGCAAGCTGTTTAAATGTCATTTCGCCATTAGGTGCGCAGATGGACTATTGCTTTTAAAAAAACGAGTAAAGAGTTTCATACAGTTTCCGACCACCCGATTCCGACCCCCGGCTGGACCCCCCTTCACGTGCACGCGGACACTATCGTCATGTTTCCAGTAGATGGCAGTTAAAACACGGAAAGTTTGGTCAGATGATTCACGGATCAGCATCATTCTCATGCAGTATTGCATGTCATCAAAAACATGTCACGGATATTTGTCTCGTTTACGATTAGGTTTAAAAAAGCAATGAATTACATTTCTGCGTGTATGCTGCCATCTACAGGAAAATGCATAAGGTTTCGTCAAATTTGGAGTTGAGATCGGTGAAACTTTTGACCGAACTTCTACTGGACCGCCATCTACTGGAACCACGACGGTACTGTCCGCGTTAGATCTTCCCGCATACATCCAGGTTATATTCAGGTTACGTCTCAACTGATACATGGCCAATATTGTACTGGTGTGGTCCACACAGATCACAGAAGCTGTGATGTTTTCCAGCTGCATCCCCAAATAACAACAACATCATCATAATTGCTGTCATTTTATTAATTTCATGTAATTATGTTGTTTTCACCAAACCAAACCGCTAATGGATTGCTTCATATTAGCTGCAAAAACTCTTGCTAAGGAGTACTGCATGTTTTTGCTCAGACTGAATATTTTTTTGTTCGGTCTGTGTAACATCAAGTCAAAGTCCTGATACCTTTAAGCTCGATACATTTTACCCAAAATCTAAGAAGCACAGCCTAGCTATAATGATAAGGAATGGGCAATGAATTCTGATCTCAACCGTTTTACAACAGTAATTTAAATCTGAGATGGCCAGGAAAAAACAATTTAAACTCTTAGGATTTTTTAGGCCTTGCACATTTAAGCAATTGTCTCTAGTCTATAGGATTCTGTATTGCCATTTTCTCCACTATTTATATAGAAATTGATGCTTTGATCTGCTAGGATATATATCGGTGCGTTGAATGAGATATGTAAATGTATTTTAATAAATGAAAAGCAGTTTTCCATGCAATTGTTTATTTAACTATTTGTCCCCCCACGTTTGTATTATATACAGAGTATATACAGATAAATGACTCATAACTTGAACAGGGCTGCGTTTGGGATGTTTGAGCATCCATCACCATTAATAAGACAACCAAGTTTGTTTCTTACCATGAGTCAGAAGCCAATTAGTTTAAACTCATTATTTCTTTAGCCCGAGAAGCCAGGTTGGTGGTCAGTTCTACAGAGAGGTGAGCACCTTTGCGGATTGGCTAAAGGAGATCTTATCGTCTCATCTTTATCTCGTTGTGTCTCACCCACCGAGAAGTCAACATCGTCACTGCTGCTGTCAGATCTCAAAATCCTGTTTGTTGTTTTAGCTAACAGTGACTTGACTAGCTTTATGCTAACATGACAAGATGCAACCAGATTACGCAAATTATGGAGAAGTAAAAACAGATAACGGTGGGTAAAAAAATATCTGCATTATCAACAAGTTGCGTGTAGAAAGAAGTGAAAATTGTGAAGATGTAGAAGGGAGGTGAGCAAAGGAGAGCCGGGAGTTTAGATTGTCTTCTGCTATGCAGGAGAAACAGAGGACACTTCTGTTTTGCTTGTTGAAACCGATGAGGTCTCATCATCACCGAGTGGATTCTTGCCACAGAAAAGGGTGGTTAGCATGCAACTCCGGAACTAAGACGAAGACAGTGAAATAAGATTAGGATGCTGATGTAACAGGCATTTTAAAGCAACAGTTGACTCTATAAGGTCCTCAAGAATAACACTTAGTGAGTCAGATGGAAGATGACTTTGGAGTCTGTGTTGATTCAGTGCATACCTGTTTATTGAGTAGCACATAGATGATGGGGTTGAATATTGAGGAGCTCTTTGAGAAAAAGGCAGGAATAGCCATGAACTGGGCACTGAAAGCAGCTCCCTTATTTAAGAAAATCCAGGCTGCCACGCTGGCGTACGGGGTCCAAGCCACCAAGAATCCCAACACCATTAGGATGACCATACGTGTCACTTCCTTCTCAGCCTTCTGGGTAGATGCCGAGTCCTGCTGTTGAGCTGCAGCCTAATATAAGGAATAGTTAGTCTAATAAAGACCATAAAGATACAGTGTGCTAGGAAATAAATAATAATAGAACAAGGAAAAAATCGTACCGCTTTTACAGTGCACACAAGACTTCCATATGTGAAGAATATGACTGCAACCGGAACAAAAAAATGGCACATGAACATGTATACAACATATGATTCATTGTGGTATTCAGGGTTTAAGGTGTAATAATCTGGTCCACATGAGCACTGCATTCCCTCAGGAATATATCTGTGTGGAGAAAAAACACACACACACACACACACACACGCGTAAATACATACTTACAAAAAACAGAAACACACACACATGCATACATATATACACACATACTTACAAAAAACAGAAACACACACACATGCATACATATACACACACACATACTTACAAAAAACAGAAACACACAAACATGCATACATATACACACACACACACACATACTTACAAAAAACAGAAACACACACACATGCATACATATATACACACACACACATACTTACAAAAAACAGAAACACACACACACATGCATACATACACACACACACACATACTTACAAAAAACAGAAACACACACACATGTAGGTTGGTTTGGATAAGTGTCTGCCAAATACATAAATATAACTGTGTGGAGTTCAC
>JAZGTK010007523.1:0-19279 GCA_036877625.1 Ambastaia sidthimunki
TCTTGGCAGACATGCACAACTACTATTAAAAACATAAGCACATTTTCACAGAGTAATACAATTTTCATGCAGTCAATTGAAAGCTTTGTATGCTCACAGCAAAACAATATTTTGAAATGAAATTCTACAAACAGAATAGCTGTCAAATAAAAGCCATGTGGACGTTCCTCTAGCTGGGCCATTTTGAGACTTTGTTGAAATTACCTGGCCCAAGGTAACTTGTTAGCGTGTTAGGAAGGAGCTAAGCCAAGTCCTGTTGGAAGATTTCAAACATCTGGTGTTTATCACCACACATAAAGCTCACACACAGCACCGGATCAATGAGACATGCAAATCCGAGCTTATTATGCATGACACCGCCTATCTACAACAGCAGACAAAGAGATGCACGAACGCTGTTTCTGGGACTGTATGATGTGCTGTCTTGGTATCCTCTGGTTTCTCGCTGCATGTTTGGAAAACCTTCTTCTTTAAAGCTTCTTAAGTGACATTGATGAGCAGAAGGCGAGAAGACTCGTCCCTTTATCAACTGCCTCAGCTTGATCAGATCTCATGGATCCTTTTTAACTGTCAAGATGGTAGAGGACAGGAAAGTGTACTTAAACCCCTCCGGGTTATTTGTTACACGTCCAAAGCTAGGCAACATGCGACTGGGTGTAATTGTGGCCATACATCTCTGACCCGTAGACAACCAATCAAGATGGATTCCTGTCTCAGCTAAGGGCCGAGCAGCGGTGAATTTGGGCAAATTAGAGATGGGGCATTATTTAACGCCCACCCTGAGTCACATTAAGGAGCATTAGCTCCACGGTTGTTTAAGTGTTTGTCACACTCTAAGGGCATCCATCTGTGCAATGTTGGGCCTCAATCAATAAGTAAGTAATCTACCACAATGAGAACAAGTGTGGCGCATTACTCACCCGTGCCCAAAAAGAGGCAGCCACCCGAGGCCACGGCAGCCGATGAGCAGCCCAGGTTGTTGCGGTGGACACTTATCTATTACCTGCTCAGGACAATATCAACAACTCAAGACTTTAGGCATGTTCTGTACTAAAGCTACAGTCACTGGCCTTAGAGGGTTAGACATCTCATTGGATTCCATCGCTTCTGGCAGCCATTTTCTATCACTGCTGTTTGGAGCTGGACAATGCACTCGGTTGAACATTATTGATTTGAACTCTTTTGGGGACAACCTCAACTGCCAAGTAAAAAAGCAAACAAAAGTAAGAACCCTCATTCTGGATGATAAATAAGAAAAAGAAAAACCTTTATAAATCTCTATTACATTTAATAAAAAGTTGTTGGTGGTATAACAGTGCCACACTGAACCAGAAATGTTTGTGTACAGTTTCTGTCTTTTACTGGTTTTCATCATGTTCTCAAATATCTCCACATTCCAATATCACAACCTTGGTAATCTACAGTCTACCGCTGACATTTTGAGTGACCCTAGAAAATCCCCAAAAACATTCAGTCATGTCCCAACTCCATCTGCCACACTAAAGATTCACAATGAAGTGCTCCATTAAGTGAAGCTTTGCTGTTTTAATTATGGACAATTACAATGATTTTTGTACAGTGCTTCTCCAACCTTTTACAATGCCATACCTCTCCAAACAATAAACATCCTTCTGTCTCCACACACACACACACACACACACTCAAGCATTTTCAAGCAATTCATTTCTATGGTAGGCCTGTGTCAATCTCTCAAGATGTTGATTGGACCATTTGTTTTCTACATTGACACCAGCATTGTGTGTTTGTACACTGGGGGGACACAACATTTGTTGTCTATGGGAAATAAATTTGCTTGGTTTGAATGTTAGGTATTTAATTACAAAACATTGAATACCCAAATATCACTGCTCTTAATAAACAAGTGCACAAACCCAGAAATTACAATACATTCCCCAGCACTGTACTATATTATGAGATCGTGCTAGTATTCTGAACTAGTATTCTGCTGTAGACAAGTGTTTGTCCAAACAATTTCACTGCTTTTGCATTAAAAAAATCCTTGCAATTTTACTTGGTACTTTAAAAAATAATTACATGGAAAATTACATGAGTGCTACAGAAGAGTTTCAAAATAACAGAATTGATTTATTGTCCAGAGGCATTAGAAATTGTACAACACAATACTGACAAGACTTTAAAGGCTACCAAAAACTGTGTAATGGGCTGTCTGCCAGATAATGTCTTTAGCATCCTAGACAACAAAACTAAATGGACAGACCAAAGTTATGTTACAACTGAGAGTTTCAAATTGCTGTTTAGATTTCTTCTCTCTGGCTTCTTTAGAAGCTACAGCATCATTCACCTGCTGATTGTGGATATTGATTTGCAGTCCACAAAATGCACTTAATATCGGTGAGGTGCATTTACTTCTGTAAGGTGACTGCCAGCTGGTAGAGATCACCTGATTCAATGAAGATATTAAACATTTATATAGCTCTACAGTCCCTTAGCTCATAGTCAGTGAGTTCACAGTGTTAAAATGGTGGCAGAAGTTAATGGATATAGTTCAAATTACTGTCAACCTTCATGTTGTGTTGAGTTTTTACTGTTTGTTTTTATGTTCGGGGCTTTTAATGTTGCTTGCTTTTACTTTAAATTCTTTATTTTTTAATTCTTTTTAGAATTCTTTGTTAGAATGTTGAACTTTATAGAATGTTTCTCTGTTCTAATAATTGTTGTTCTTTATGTTTGGGGGGCAAATTGACTATTGCATAAAAATACAATAAAAGAAATTGGAATGTTTTGTATTTGTTTCTGAGACATAAATAATGTAAAATGTATTTTTCTATGCAGGGTGGGTGCAGTGTGTTAGCAAGCCCATTTTTCAAGCTATTTAAAATGACCTTGGGGTCTACAAGAGCCCAAACAAAACAAACTGTATGAGTTTATGACAACTATGATGTTAACGCAACAAACTTGAAACTATGACTTTCTCAAGTACGTAGAGTGTTTTACGATTTCTTCTTATTCTAAAACAATGACACACGCTATGAATTAAACGTTACCGCGTCTCTTGATTTCTTACATTGGAGAAATTCAATTACGCTCTGCTTTCCGCTCCATTAATGAGAAGCGGTGTGGCAGTCAGAACTAATGTGCCCAGAATGATGTGTGTGACAGCACACAGACCTCACTGACAGTTCCTTTATATTCGATTCATTCACAACAATTGGCTTTCCAAGCACCTGCGCAGACGCCAGCGCATTCCTGCGAAAAATAGCGGCTGATTCCATTCTGCATAACTAACGGATAAACAGAGATTTCTGAAAGCAGGATGATGCACTGAACTAGTTCTGACTAACTCTGATTGGATAAACCGAAGCGGAGAGTTGCACGTTCCTATTTATCCTAACACTGAAACTCATAATGGCTCTTGATGTAGCATCTGTCACAAACAAAGGTCTTTAAATAAGCTTTTCATGTCAAATCTACGAGCATTCATCGTCTACAGATGCCGGTCAGCTTTGTTAGCTATAATATTACAATATTGTAAAATTAATGTAATTTTCTGCTTGTAATCAAGGCTTGGAATAAACTACCGGACCTATAATCGCTTCCATCAATAGGCCGGTGAGTGGCGTGTCTTCCTGACACATCAGTGCAGCTGCCTTCAATAATCTCGCACTGGTTTCCAGCAAAATCTTTCTGAAATTACGCAGCGCTTGTCCGTGTTTTTCAGTCGGGCGTTTATGAGTTGAAGCTTGTAGAAGTAAACAGGATTTATGCCACTGAAAAACAAACACATCAGGATTAATTAATGGCAAGAAAAAAGGAGGACAGCAATAACGAAAGCCTCAGAAGATAAACTGATGGACTGACAATTTAGTCAATTGCTAAATGACTTACTTAGCATTTAGGTTTACAAATTCCATGACAGCAGGACTTGAAAATCACAAGGTACAACTCTTTCCTCTTCCCACTCTGTGTTGCGAAATCGTTCTTGTGTCAAAATGAACGCAGTGGATTTTGCAACACTCATTTGCAAATTTAATTCCACAGATGGACTCTAAAGCTGTTTGCTCAAACGGGAGCAGTCTGGCTGTCGACAGCTCCGAGAAAGTGCCTCTTTCTGTGTGAAAAGGTTACTCAGTGTACATGTTAACTTTTAAAACAGCGCAACAAGCATGCGATTTCTGTGCATCACTGCTTTCCGGTGCATCTGCATCCTCTTCCCACTTATCGCATTGCTTGCGGAGCTCTACCGTGTTGAGACAAAGGAAAGCTCATAGCCTCTATGATAGTTTTAATCACAGCTGAACGTGAAAATGGGTCAGTACGACAGGCGGGGAGCCAGGCTGTGCTAGCTGCCAACTTTTGCGGTCCCCTCTTCCACACCATTCGCAAATAATCTGCAATGACTGCCATGCGATGGCAGCTTGGGTGGGCCCCGAATCAAAATTTGCACACCTATGCACGGCCCTATTTGATAAACTGTAAACGCTGGGTCTCGTTGGCGGTTTGGTGGATTGTAAAGTACATAACAGTGGAATTTGTTGATTTAGAAGTGCGTACCTGATGAATGATAATAGCTATTAGAAGCCAAGAGAAATAATTATAGCTTATTATGTTTCGTTGCTAATAATTACAGAGAAATATTACAGCTTATTGTGATCTCAGTGGGGTACAAACAGCAATGCTGTGCTTAAAAAAAAAACACATTTTGTATAATCAGAACTCTAACTGTACTTAGAAAAAAACCACCCACTGAATTTATCTAAGCCAGATACAGTATATGAACTACTGGTCAATATAGTGGCTGAAGCAACAGAAGGATAATTCAATTAAGAAGGGCAATTGCTTTTTTTAAATTTTGGAATATGTTTTAATGTCAGGCAAAAAAATGGCTACCTTTACCATACTAAAAAAAGTTTTTGTTAATTTAAGATTTATCAACGTACTTTACATAGTTCCATTTGTGTTATTTTTTTATAGTTTTGATATGTTCTGATTACTCTAAAATTTGGAAAAAAATAATAATGCTAAGTGACCCCAAATTTTTTACCAGTAGCAGTGTAGCTGCCGCTGTCAGTGCCAAAACGGCCACCAAACGAGCTGACTTGCCTTAAAAGAACATTGACTAGACTCAATTTGATATGAGGACCAATCCTTAGATGTTTCCCATAATGCCTCCAAAAGAGTGAGGAACACAGATCCATCAGTGGAGAGAAGAAGTGGGTGAACCTGGGTCACACTAAAGGGCTCTCCAGATTCACCCGGTCTGCTCTCATCCAAACCAGATGGATTTGGCAAGTTCGCAGTGTTCCTCAGAGAATGAAGGAGTGAGTAGAGAGTGAGGAGACTATGAGAGAGGTGGAGGTGGTGTTGCTAAGAGATCCAGCACATAGAGAGAGACTGACAGCGACATTAGGGACCTCATGCTGGGCTCTGCAGCATGATGGGTCATAAAGTGACCCTTGGGAAGGGGAAACAAGGGGAGGAAGCTGCAACAGCCTCTTTCGGTCACCTTCTCTCTGAGACAAAAGCTGTGAGATGAGCCCTCAGGAAAAGGAAGAGTCAAATAATTGTAAATGCAGTCACTGTTCACACACACACACATATATATATATATATATATAGGATCTATCTGACCACACCATCTAGCTTTATTTCTAACAAATGAAATCATGAGGTGCATAGTAGTCAGCAATGTGGTACAGCTCATTTCACATCAGTCTGTTGGCATTTTATGACATCTCACACACACACACACACACACACACACACACACACACACACACACACATATATATAAACAAATATAAAATAATATGTAATTTACAAATATGTATACACTTCTTAAGATTTTTCTCACAGCAGTTTAACATTTAAACTTATCCACATTAGGAAAATAACTCCACAATTACTCTGCAATTTTATGGTTCAAACAGAGATGGCGGTAGAGAGGCAGAAGTTAAGGTTTGTAGCTTTATAATGCGTTCAACTAGGAACAATTATTTGGGGCATGGGAAAGATTCCTAAAAAGTATTAAAAGAATGATATCACTAAGGAATATGAATAATTAAGTGGAATTGCAATGCAAGCCAGACTCATTAAACAATTCCCACCCCTACCTATAGTACATTAACTGCGGAAACAGTTCTTTTAAAGCAATCCAAGGTTAGTGGTTTGCTATATGCACAGTGGAGCTATCAGCTTACATCTTTAACCACTCAGCTAGCACATAAAGTCAAACTTCCTTTTCTGAGAGATGTTAGAAACTTAAAACTCAAAACCCAAGGAGGGTTAAGCACCTTGGCTCTGCATGTTTCACTGATTGATAGAAAAGAGACTTACCCAGTCACTTGGCATAGAGCAGGTGCTTTTTATCCACAGTGACCCAGGGCAAGGGCCTTGCTAAAAGGCAGAACAGTCTCAGTAGACCTTCCTGTTCCTGGATCACTACTTGAGCATGAAGCTACCTAAATCTCAATACATAAACATTAGGTTAGCAAGACCCCCCAAGCCTAAATGACATGCTATCTTGAATCCAATCTGCTCGTTTAAAGAACCTCCTTGACAAAGTCTGCAGTATTGATTTTCTGATGTCATTAGTGTTATTCAGCGATTAAAAATTGTGAATTTGTGTAGTCCGGGGAATGTTGTCTAATATGATTTTCTTTAAAGGACATCTGGGCCTGTTTTAAAGCATCTTGTTACTTTCAATTAGAATCTATTTTCTCCTCTCTTGAAACACACGTTGTTGACAGGGGGCTAATGCAATCCCTCAGTTGTTGTTTTTTTTATATATATGGGTGATTTTAACACAAGCCTCATGTCATGTTTTAGATTTGAAATTCCCCAATCGATGATGCTAAAAGCTTTAATCTGATTGGTAAAACAGCTGATTTGACAAAGCTGTTATCAAACTGATTGAAGCATCAATCAATATTGCATTACAGAAGAGCCTCTTTTCTCTCAGAGCTGATGCCATGTTTCCAAGGACTTGACCTCTGACCTCTCAGGCAGAAACACAAACATGCACGTTTGTCTGGGCATGAGCAAATTAATTGGTTCACGTACGAAGAATAGATACATTAGCTAAATAAGACTGAGGTAATGCTGATGCCTGCGATTCCCAGCATGCATTTCTGTTTACAGAGTATCTGATTGGCTGCAAAGCCCCATAATTCTAAAGCATTTATTCTGTCGTTTTTCCAATGAGAGACTTGTTAAATTAGCTTGTTTACACCTGGTTTTAAAAACGTGGTTAAAACCAGAAACAAAGACATACACACCTGAATAAACAACATCAGATACCCAGAATTCAAACATTTAAAAACATCTTGAATCATTACAACATCTTCCAGATTGTACATATGATCAATATTGGAATACGTTATAAAAGCATGCTTTCATACTACCCCTACTATTTCTCCAGAACATAGCATGCATGCTTTGCCTTGTACACACATTATCCATTATATTCCTAAAATACCCAAATAACCCACTACACAACAACAATATTGTGCACGGTTTCACATCCTATTTTTAGTATTATACTGCTCAAGTAGTATGCAGTAAGCGGTAAACAAAACAATAGCATACCATTTAAAATAACAATCCATGTGTTCCCTAGTAAATTAAATTCATGACCTTGCCTATGCCAGCACCACAGTCCAGCAGCCAAATAACTCAATATAGACATAAGGTAATGAACACACACACACATTCATAACACAAAAGTCATTTGAATGAATTCATTATGCACTGTAGCATAAATGAATGTATGACTTTAAATATTCTCTTTACCCATCTGTAGGAAGGACGGTTGATGTTCTGCGCCTGCATGGGCAGTGATGCCCAATTAGACTCTCTCTGATGAGCAGTCCAGGCGCCCGGGCGGCAATTAGGGGAGCCGGGAGAGGCATCTCATTACCGGCCGCGGTCGGCACTATTATGGCGCTCCTAAAGTCGGTATTGCTGCTTTCAGATTCCAATAACTCTCATTAGAACAGGGCTTATTGTACCTGCACCCGAATCAAATTACTATCAATCGCTCTTTAAGTCGTTAAAGGCTGAGGAACGCTCCTCTTTGTCTGGATGTGTGCGGGTAACGCATTGAGCTGTCTGATGGAAGTCTGTAAACCAGGACTAATAACTTATTACAAAATGAATCATTTCATTAATCCTGTCTGAATGAAAACAAGCGTAAAGCGAGAAACGTTAAAATGTAGTTTTAAGTCGTGTGTGACAAGCCACCGATGTAATTCATCGAAGAAAAAACAATACGCTTTTCTTCAATCTTTTACACAGACAAGTTTTTCCACCACTGATAATCAGACTCACTTTACTGCAGAACTGTTCCAGCCATATTGCTGACGCGGCCGTTTCTCATCCACAGCAGTACTAATTACAGAGACAGTCCCCCCCACAGCATTGTGGGATTGAATACTTTGCTCGTGGGCACAATGGTGGAGGTACAGGATTGTAGTTTGAAAAACCCTACAGTTCCTGGTTTTGAAACTAACACCGAGTTAATGACTCGAATCCTTAACCATTAAGCTACCACTGCTGCCTGCATAGTTTATAAGTTTATAGTTTATATTGGCTGTACATTCATTTAATGTTAACAGGGTTAAAGGACATGCTAGCAGGTGCTATCCACTATCTGCGCTAACACTTTTAAAGAATGCTGTCAGTGGTTGTCAGGGAGTTGCTAGGTGGTCGCTAAGGTGTTTACTATGATATTATCAGCCTTTGATATGCCCCAGCCAATAAAAAAATGCTGACAGTGAAGTCCCTCATATGTTGATCTCCTTTAGTCACACAGGTTTGAAACAACGTGAGCGTGAGTCAATGCTAATATAATTTTTATGGTGCAGTTGTGCTATGTTAACATGCCTCTAAAGCTCCTTCGTAAATTACACCCGTTTAGCATATATGAAACCTGAAGAAAGCATGCTTCACTTTATCCTCTCCTTCAGAGTAAAATATTACTGCAACTCAGCACAGCTGCAGTTAATAAACTGTGCTGAAGCTGACAGACAGCATGTTACCCACGCAATGAATAGATGTGGTTTGAAAAGTTCTTTAGGTGGCTAGAGTACATAACACATTGTTTTTAACTGACAACAGTAACTAATTCCATCTGTTCTCCGTTGTGAATTTATGGCACAGATAACAAAAAGAAATGTGCACATTTCTGTCTGAAAAAACAAGTGGCAAGCAGAAAAGAATAAAATAAGGATGCATGCATGTATAGTACTGCTCACCCTGTTTTGAATAAACATATATTCACAAAACTTTTGACTTTGAGAGATCTTTGTCAGTTCTAGGAGCAGAGAAGCCGAGCTGAGCTGCACCACAGTGTAACCGAGCAATATCTTGTAGCATCATGGGTTGAATGTTTTATTATTTTATTATTGTTTGGTTATATAAACAGAAACCTGTGGGAGCCCTCATAAAAACTGAGTGTGGAGCCAGAATACATGTCTATGAGAAACTCTGCCCACGGCAGAGCTTGAACCCGTTTCTCTGGGCTGTATTCAGATATTTGTATTCATTAAACAAAATCCACAGCAGCTGTCAACTCAATCCAACATCACAATGCCGACATATTTAATTGCGCTGCTTGTAAAATTGTAAATTTTAGTTCATTGTGTGACATATAAACAAACGGGATCATTTGCCACCTCTTATGCAACAAACACACAAATATTTGAAAACTCCTGATGAAAGTCTTTTAAGGTCAAGTGCTCTGAAAATTAGCATACAGATTTCTTATTAAACAAATGTCATTCAGAGCCATTTCTCCTTGAATTATCATCTCTTATCAAAGGCGGATAATTGTGCTTCAAATGCAACGAAAAATGCCAGAGCGAGAAGTGCTTTCGTCTTCTGAAATATGGCACAAAAGAAAGAGTTTCTGCTTTTCACAATAACGAAACCTCTAAATATTTTTGATATCACTCATTAGCATTTATAACTAGCTGTGAAAGAATTGATATGCATCCTAGTAATAACGTTCACAGATATGTAAATCAGAGATATTGCAAATTATGAAGCATTATCAAGCTTTGCATCTCTCATTAGATCATGTAAACATCTCAGAAAAAAAGATAGACTGGCCTTTTTTCAAAGAGTCTTCCTCACTTTCTCTTAATATACAGAGTAATTTGCATTTTCTTTAAACAAAACAACTACTTTTAATAAACTAGGCAAATGAGCATCTAACTGGGACATACAAGTGTAAGTGTAAATTATTTTTTATATTTCTAATCTGTGTACGCCAGTTTTACGCACCTTACACCTCAGAAGAAGAGTCATTTTAGGATATTGTATATAAGATATGAGAGAGACAGACTCTGTTCTGCTCATTAGCTGATTCAGAGTGGCAAGGTGATGTTTCTCAGTCGGTGCCAAAATTGCCCTGCCACTCCACCTCACCTCCAAATCCAACAACAACTCTCGCCCAAAGGCAGGTGGCATGAAACCTTCGCCATATGGCATCTGCAGAAAAAACAACTGTGAAGAATTAGCCTGAAATGGCTCAGAGCGCTCTGTAGATGGAGATCAATGATGGCTACTTATCACCTCAGGACATGAGTCATGTGTTATTTATCTAACAAAGAGTGGCTACAGTAACTAGCACAAGCAAGAAATGTGTGCACTATCTATCTATAGTTATCTGTCATCTCCTACATTTGGACCAGGGCTGAATCAAGTTGGTCGACTAGTTTAAGTAGGTCAGCCGTTCTCCAACCAGGATTATGAACTTGAGGTTTTGATTTTGCTTGGTTAAACCTATGGGACAGAAATAGATTTTCATTATCACAATGGTTTACAAAAGTTTAATTCATCACAAATGTTTAATTGTTATTTTTGTTCTATTTAAGAACATGTTCACTCATACAGTAGATTTTATACTCATTGATATCTGATCATTAAAACCTACCATAAAAAAACTGCAAATGACTTTTGTTAAATGTGCCATCTGGTTTACATTTAAAAATAAGTTCCCCATTATATCCTCCATGTAGAACTGTCAAAGTTCAGCTCAAATCTCGATAATGAAAGAATTCAGTTTGTCACCCAAATGTTTTTAGTTTCAAAGTCAATCACTGTGACTTCAATAATATTACTGATCATGCTAAATGACATTTAGTGTATAAAGACTTCCATATTAATATAATACAAAAAAATGTATATTATAATATAATTTAGCCTTGTATTATTGTTAGCGTCTGTGTCTTAAAGAGAATGAATTTAGAGCTTTTTAGAGAAGGTTTTAGTGTGCTGGCAGACTGTCAGCATTGTAAACACTCTCTAAAATGTTGCACCTTTAAATTTATCCTGTTTAAAGCACCACAGCTACAGCCACCAAATAGCTGCTTTTCCAACAACCTCACCACCCTTAACAATAACATTTCAGGACAATTACTGTCAGACCTCAAATCACCTGCTGTGATCATTGTTACTGCTATTATGCAAAACCTGTGGGTTTGTTTTCTTGAGAACTATGATAGTTTTGTGCAACAAAAACATTTTTTATTTATTATTTCCCTTATTTGTTTTACATACACATGTTAGCATTTACTGAAAACCTGTTAGCATTTTGGTTGTACTGTGTTTATTAATTGATCTTATGCAGATATCTGTGCAGTTTTGCCGTATATCTGCATTTTTACCGCATGCATTTGGCAAACGCTTTAATGCAAATCAAATGCGCATTCAAGTTTAACATCTGTATTTGTGTTACCTGGGAGTCAAACCCACAACCTTGGTGTTGCAAGCGACATGCTCTAGCAGACACATGCAGAACCTGCTCATTAAACCGTATCGACCTTGTCGCTCTAAAAGTGGCTGTGCAGCCCAGGCTGCCGTTTTCAGAGTTTTCCATCCCCCCGACCTCACTGCAGTTACAGCAGGTGGGGGAAGCACTTGAAAAGAAAACCTGTTAGACACATCCCCCTTCCTGCTGAGAGAGGACCAGTGCTACCCCGACACTCCATCACTGCCCTGACATGCCAACGCTGTTTCATAATGAGCCGAGGCTGCGAGGGACAGAGAACCGCGAGGGTGAGGGGGAGTTGTTTTAGCACAATGTGAGAAAAGGGCAGAGCCACTGAGGCCCAATGGAGGAGTGTGGTTTCATCTACAGGAAATCAGATCAGGCCAGTTTATTAGGAGCACGACTCCAGAGAACAAAGTTTACAAATAGAAGTCGGTGGGAGCGCTTGCAGAAAGTGAAAAGCGTGGGAGTCAACGAGCGTTTCGTATGCAATGAACGCCAAAATACGCATTATTCAAAGCATTTCTATGAGTAATAATTTGCAATACTCAGTTGTTCCAATGTAAAACATTGTTATGTATTCATCCTCATGTTGTTGAATCCCCATGACTTTCTGTCTTGTATTTCACAGAAGAATTTCTTTTGTTAAAAAGGAACGATGTTAAAGATTGTTAAAGGGACTAATACTTTCAGACCCCATTCACTTTTATTGTATGAAGAAGATGCAATGGAAGTGAATGGTGACACAAAACATCTCTGTTTGTGCTCCACAAAAGTCATGTGCATTTTAAACAACTTGAGGGTAAAAGTAAATGAGGAAATAATAGTAATTTCTGAGTAAATTCTCAGTTTTCCTTTAACATAAATTTACTTGCATAAGAATGCTTGAGGTGAGAAGATTTAAGATATTAAATCTTTTTGAGGCAAATCATTTTTCTTGTTTTAAGCATAAATAACATTTTGTGAGGTTTATGTGTAAAACAAGATGTAAGTAAACCTAATTATTTTATTAAGCATCACATTCACAGTTTTATTTCTCAGTAGATCTTATTTCTGAGAAGTTTAGATACTCTTACTAGAAAACCAACAAACTACTGATTAAAAAAGCAATTCCAAGATTTTGTTTTGTGCTGGCTGTTGGCACCATTTGCCTTTTACAGTTTAATTTTGCTTTCATTTTTTGAGCTGAGAAAGAGGCTAAGAGCAAAAAATAAAATAAAAAAACACTAAATGCCCAAATGTGGGCTGGATTGATCTGTTATTGAGGTGGGCCGTGTTGTGTTTGTGAGAGGGAGAATGATAGGGGTGTTAAGAGTGAATGGGGGGCTTTTTGTTCATCTCAAACTTAATGTAAATGTATCTGTCAATCAAAACAATTGTACATATTACTGCTGCAAACACTCTAACACTCAGCTTGATAAACAATGCAGCTGTCATCCTGAGGTAATTTCTCACTCAAATATTCAGAGAAAAGTCACAGAAATATGGAGGAAATAAAAACAGCTTGTGTCACAAAGATTGCACGTCGATTGGTATGATTTTTCCTTTATGATTTGCACGTCTTAAAACGCATTTCATCACCTTAATTAGTGACCATTAAATGCATTTAGAGAAAGCTACTGTCTCCACAGTAAGTGGCTATTACAATGAAAACATTTATCCTTGAAATGCCCTCAAGAGTTGGGCACAACCCTTCAACAAAAGAGTGCAAGCGAGTGTAAAAAGTAATTCGTTGATTTGAATAACCAATTTGTGCATGTTTATACAACTGCCCCAAATATGTATGTGGACATTAAGCCTCACTTAAGCATAAATGTATGTTGCTGATTATAAAATATCAGTGGCAGAGGTATTTATTAATGCAATGACATTCAGATATTTCTAAGTGTGTTTCAGTATCCAAATACTTTTCGTGACCACTGTATGTATGCGCACGTATAGAGGTGAGGTAAAATAATTACGCCTAAATCCCGAAACAAAGCGAAACATCTTCAGGGTCGAGGCAGGAGTCACATCGCTGCGCTGGCAAAGCTCCAAGAACAATTCTCTCCGACCACACGGCGATTCAAAAGGTAATTACACCTCACCAATGTGAGGTTCAGTTCTTTCATCTCCATGTTTAAAAAGATGCAAAAGCGCAGGAAATTGACTACACCTCGCCTTTGAACAATTTCCCTTTTCTACAGTCTCCCCTAACATCCCCGAATTCAATTGTTCGCTTCTATGTGCAGATGTTGCGACCCGTGGCTTTGGCACAAGGGTGTCATTTGGCGAGCAACTGCGCTCTGCATGCGCCACCAACGCATTACAAAGCAGGATCTGTTGACCCCGCCCTGCGCGGTCTGCATAATTTACATTTGATTTAGCAGCTTGATTGGGTCCACCTGGCCCATGCACCCGCCCTTACCTCCACGCCTGCCATCTGTAGAACGACAGATTGAGATGCACTGACTGTTACTGCGAGTGATGTGCATATCTTGCGACACTGTCTCTGCACAGACATGCATGTTTCTATGGGGTTAGTGTGGTGGTACACAATAGTTATACACTAAATACACTAAACAGTGCATTATAAACAGCACTCTAACAATTTTAGAATGTAAGTACGTTTCCCCAACATGTACATTAAACAATAAAAACGTTTTTAAATTCAAATATTCAAATTTACTTTATTGCTTCGTAAGAATGTTATTTAAAATCTTAAAATATCTTAGAACCAATTAAAAGTCTCTGGAAGACTGTTTAGAAAAAAAAATGTCAATGTGTTCAGCTGCAAAATATGGGAATGATGCAATATAGGCAGTTTAGGGGAAAATAAGAAAGGAAAAATAATAATTAAAAAAAACAGATGGTTAATTGCTTGCGGATAACACCAGACATAACATCAAATATACAATTGCAGGCATTTCCCTCTGATTCAGTAGTGCTGTACTACGAAAATAAAGAAATATGAGGGATTGTTTATATTATCATGATGTTATTTTAATCACTAGCTTTAGGATGTTAAGATTGTGTTTATGTTTAGATCCTGTTTTCTGAATAGCCACCAATTTTCACGGCAGTACAACATTCCAATTAAAGAATTACACCATCCATCTGTCAACTGCTCCTTAGACCTACATGTATCAGTTTGTTTGGCAGGTGCCTTTATTTCTGATAAACGATTTCACGCTGCTTTAAACTACTACCCAATCGACTCACCCACACTGTACTAATCTGGTAAATGGGCCAAATCTGCTTCCCAAACCAGTTAATCAGGAGACTTGGCATTAAATTGGCAACATACTCCATTTTTACAAAGTCATAAACATAATGCACCGTGCCAAAAACGTTTAGAAGGTTAAAGCTGTGAGTCTGTGATTCATTCAGACTGTGTTCATTCAGTATTCAGATCCATTACTGTCCCTTCTCATCACTGAATTATTCTTCTATTTAGCCACAGCAAACGTCCAACAGATTGTCTTCCCATAGACCTTTATCCAAGAACATTATCATTGGGAAAACAGACGGTTGTTTCAAAAATGGACAACTGTTCTCATTTTGGCTCATTTCAAAAGGCACGAGTTAACATAACAGGACGAATTTCAGACAGTTTCATACTGAGAAATATCTCAACCAATTTATCATCAACAAATTAGGGCCACGTTGCCATTCGTGAGTGTGAGTACTGGCTGCAAACAGCGTGTGTGGATACAAAGATCAAGTTGTAGCTGTTTTAACAATGCTAGAGGTGTTTTAGCAAAGAAACAGCACTGAGAGTGATGTACAGCCCTGTTCAACTCATCTCTGAAGGTTTTTCAGGGTAGGCTGTCCCTATAGCATTGCTGTTAATGTTGCTACACTACAGCTTTCAGCAGATGGTAATGAAGAATGCTCCAGTGAAACAGAACTTCGGCTAATGACGCAGAGCTCTCGGTGCTAAAAACAATGCCTGCGGTCCAGCACAACTTCTGCCTTGAGATCTCAATAGCACATGCCATACAAACATTCTTTTGAACGTCTATAGTTTCTTTTGACGTCTTTTCTTAGCACATCTCTCTGGAATTCTAAAGTATTCTGCGGTCGAATACATGTGTATAATTTACTGTTCTCCCGGCAACTACTTTCCTACATAACATAAAAGGTTTTCAACTCAAGTCAATATGTCATGTCCATTATTTATTTGGCTGGGAGCAGCCTAACAATTGGGATATTGTATAGCCTGTTGGTCGATGACCAGCCGACTGTACATTATTCCTTATGGATACAGCTGGATGCATGGAACAAACACATATCATTCCCTTTACTGCACAAATTATTTGGAGTATTAAAGAGATGTATTCCAAACAGCTTCTGTACATTAAACTGAAGCTCAAGCTAACAGTGGAATTGTGGGTAATTAAGGAGGATCATGGATGTAATGGAAGCTCTGCCACCCCATAATCACAGAGGTCCCAGACCACCCATCAGCCCAGACTCACGACCTCAGTGGGACACCTTAAGGAAGGGCACCACAACAGACCCTGCTGGTTATCTGATGAAGATCAACAAACACTACTGCTATAAAGAAAATAACCATTTACAGACACATTTAGAGGCAACACTTCCTTAATCTCTAAAATTGTGTTACTTCCACATTTCTTAAGCTTTAGAAGTGTTGTTATACGTTTCAAAGTGTCTATTCAACAACCTAATACAATCTGACAAAAATGCAAATGCTGAACAAAGACAAAACAGATTTTCAGCTATAAAACAATCATTGTGTATTTCCTTACCATAAATCACATTTAGCAAACATTATTTATAAAACTCATAAAATGAGTCATAAAATTACATAATGAAAACAAATCGTAAGAACTTGTTTTTAGCAGCCCTCAATGTCATTACTAAAAGATTGCCAGAAAAACTTTGGATGCTTAAAGTGTCTATATCTTTTTTTTTTGTTTTGACTGTGTGTGCACCAGGTGTCTTGAATTCAGGTGTGCATGTCAAAGCCAAGTTGTCACTAAGACAACGACCTTTAACCTCATAACCAACCAGTACCCCCCAGCTTGATAAAGACCGTTTCTTCTCTGAAATGTGTTGCCACAAATCTCAGTGTCTGCTTTCCCTACCTGACACACGGAGGACAGCCGCCTCACGACCCCAGTTCCCCTGTCGATTCGCCCATATTACGGTGTTTGCAGTAACCAATTACCCCTGCCAATGTTTAATATGATTAAATAAAGCAGCCGTCACTGACTATCATTCATCAGCGTAAAATGACGCGTACAAGTTAGCGGATTAATTAATGTGTCGCATGCAACTCTCTGGTGGATAGTTTGAGTCGTAATTAAGTCTCTTACATCATTAGTTATCAGTTTGTTTCTCTCTCTCTGTTTAGAAAAGGTTAATGTCACATTGCTTCTTTGATTGAAAGCAGTGCCACTCATTCTCTGCTGGGTCACTGCAAAATTATCGCTTCATAAATAACTGTGACCCGTCTAAGCTGAAAGACGGGCATGAAATATTGCACAACAAGAATGTTTTTAACATCATTGTTACCATGATGATAATGAATATTCTGTTTTTTTTTCTACAGCAAATATCCTGCCAGATCTTTGATGATTCACTTACGTCACAAAGCAATGGTTGTGTTCACACCTGGTATTAACATCCGTCTCAGAGGTGGTCAGCAAGTGGTCAACAAGTGGTCAGCTGAGACAGACTGTTGTTAATATCTGATATTGCCATGTGTCTCCTGTGAGCACTTGTGACTCGATTACACCAAGGGACGTGTGAAATCATGAAAAATGTCTGCAGGCTTTTTATTTCCAAATAAACTTGATATTAATCCCACTTCACAGTAAATTATTTGAGCAGATTCAGCAGTGTTATTTTAGTTCAAACATATGCACAAGTGTGTATTTGCGAATGTGTGTGTTTTAGTGTGTATGTCTTTTTTATGGTCTATGTCCCTATATGTTGATATGAGACATGTTTAAGATTCTGTAGGGATGTTTTTCATATTTTTCGGTTGATGAAGCATTTTGGTTGACAAAGAATCCCATTTACACCCGTCAAATTGTGATTATTGCACCACCCGACCCGAGATGGATGTTAATACCAAGTATTACAGGAGCCAATGTGGCAGAATAAATGAACAAGAATATCTACTCATAACTGCTTGAAATTATATTATATTATAAATAATAAGTGTGTACACCAGATGAATCTGAAATTATGGCCACTGTTTCACTCCCTGGAAAAATGTAGTTAGTTTACAATATGCTATTTTTCAAATTGAACTAAGGACAATGCATTGTAAAACACAACATTGAAAGCCCTAATCGCAAAATTATTTTGAGAACCTTATTTTGTGACAACAATGTGTTTTACAACAATGAGAATTTGTCTCACTAACTTCCCATTGGTCAATCTCAGACACTGCACACAACTGTAAGGAGAACATTTAAACTGGCCCGTTTCCCTCAGGAAACAAAGAGAATAACAAAAACCCAGATAAGGTAAATAATAAGTCCCAGAGCATTTTGATTCAAAACATTTGTTTTCACTTGCTCCTGTTTATTTTATTCCATGACCTCTCTGGGCTGGTGTGACAGCCTCTAATCCTATTGGTCTACTGCATCTAAATTGAATATCCAGAGAAAAATTATATCATTGGGCTTCAAATCCTTGAGCTCCCACCCCCCTAGCTAACAAGGAACGTTCTCAGAATGATGACTAACGTTCTCTAAAAGTTCCCTTAAGGTTATCAAAATGTTCTTGCATTAACATTAATACAACTTTAACATAAATATAACAAAAAGTTTATTCTAAAGTAGGTTGTGGAACAGAATTAAAAGGTTTGAATAACCTAACAATCAAGCAAAAATGTTAATACAGCGTCTGAAAAACTGGACGCTTTTAACGTCTTAAGAACTTTCAAAATAATGTTCACATTAAGTAAGAAAACCTTGAAAATGTTAGGTAAATATTCTTACAACTGGAAATTGTTAGCTGGGCAGCTGTCCGGCAGGTAAACGGTGTGGCTTCAGAACCGAAGTGAATGTTTGTCTCTGCTGGAGCAGCGAGGCCGAGCTCCTTCCTGACCCGTCTGCGTTAGGAGAGCTGATTTACGATGTTGCATTTGCTACCTATTGAGTGCAATTACACAGTGCAAGAACCCATACAAACAAGGCCTCAAAAAGAGGCCATGCTACGTTCAGGAAAGGCAGGGGGGTGAGAAAAAAGGAGGGCGTCCCTGAACTCAAAGCTCAGGAGTAAGATTTATCACTCCCACCGGCTCTAAATCTAATCTATCTGCGATTCGCTTGCTGCTCCACAGGAAATATATACCGTCCAGAGAGGAGCTTGCGTAATCATGAAGTAGACAAAAATGTTCAATGTGAGGTCTCTCTCTCTCTCTCTCTCTCTACTGTTTCTCTCTCTGTTGTTCTGATACAAGTGTCTTTTTAATATTTGAAGGATCAGACTGTCTATAGCTTTTACAGGCGATAGAGCGTCTGGCAAAGACACGGTTACTGTTCTCCTTCACTGCATTATGCA
>JAZGTK010007524.1:0-19278 GCA_036877625.1 Ambastaia sidthimunki
TATGCCTGTTTCCAAGCAAATGACAACTGTATTGGACGTGGTAGTCCATGCATAGTCACATTGCGTGCAATGACTGTCTGTGCATTTATTTGGACTATTTTCAGTAATTACTACAAAGCTGAACTAATTGTGAAACTGTCACACCAAAGCGATCATTATTTTATTATATTCAGTGACGTTTAATTTAAAAACCTTCAGCGCCTCGACAAGATGACGTGCCGTTTTCATCAGCGTCAGACTCTTTTCTTGTTAAGAAAACAAACTCCAGAAACTTTAACTGTAGTATTAAATTCAGCATTCAGTTCCAATTCAACGATCTGCATGCTGATCGTTTTAGGAAGCAGACGTAAGACCTTCCTAATTAACTTGCGTTACTGTAAGGCCTGTGGAGAAAAGGGTGAGTTATTCCAACGCTATCGGGAAACCAGCTATTGACCAAAATGCAAATCGGTATTTGCAAAAATAGACTACTTGTTGGTGCAAGATAATTGCTTGATAATTGATAGTTTTATGTAATATTTTTGACTCGAATAAACATATGAAACAGGTAATTTAGAGGTCACCGCATGAAGCACATTTTTGCAGTGTTTAGCGTTTTCCATATGAAGTAATAAGAGGTTTATGTTACTGAAATATCGTATTACTTATTTTAGGTCCAGACAGTACATTCACTTTTGTCTTTTAACTGAGAACCTTTTGAGTTGATTGGCCAGAATGAATTTGTGTGTAAGAGCTGTAGTCTTGTGTGTAGTCAGGAACTGAGAGGCTAAAAGACAAAGACACTCTCCGGCCTCTGCATACAGTACTATGAGAGGCACAAAACGCACTACAAGTTCTACAACACCGTTTACAACATATACAAACACAGTTTTTATGTTTCCTGCATCTTTATCTTCATTAATTTATAATGCTTCTAAAAAAACAACACAGGGGAAAAACACAGTAGAATTATTTAAGATTTCCCTATTACTGAAATGCTCCAAACATCAGTTTATTTATAGAATGAATATCAATATACGTCCTCTTGTTTCAATAGAGATTCAATAGAGTGTTCTTGGACATATGCAGATGCAGTAAATGACAGGAAGCACTAAAATTAATTTCTGCTACTTGTAATCACAGAGCAAAAAACAAACTGCCTGAGGACATTTTATGACCTATGATCAGATGTTTTTAATATCTACACAAACATCTAAATTATAATTTCACTCTGACTCAGTCAGATTACTGTTCAGTTTTTGTAAGGGGATCAGACAGCACTCAGACATTATAAAACAACTTTAGTTGTGCTTTTCTAAATATTGTTATTGTAATTATTATAAGTTGTTGTCCAATGCAAATGATTTACTTTCTTATTCATAAAAATAACTCTGGAATAATTTAGTTTGTATGATATTTTCTTGAAGCTACATTTTAAATACAAATATTATAGATTTGTCTTTAATCATCATGATTTACAAATATGCTACGTATTTTATACAAATTGTCATGCAAACAGAGGAGAGAGCATTTATAATAGAAAACCATATAAAGTTTTAATACCTTTTGAAGAGCTCTTCCGTTTCTCTGTATTCTCCTAAAAATAACAAACCCATCCTGTTTAAATTTTGTTTATTATTATAGGCATTTTAAGAGATCTTTTTGTCAAAATTCTTGCACTTTTTACCACCCTTTAACCTGTCACATCAAAATTTCACTCTGTATTTAAATGAAGTGTTTTTTTAACTGTCCTGTTCAAGCAAACTTTGAGCTAACAAAAAAAGAGTTGTAGCCTTCATTCTTAACTCAATCCATTCAAGCTCAAGTTTCAAGCTTAATCAAAACAGCAAGCTCTGCCGACAATGCTTGTTATTATCCTTGTTAAAGTATGTGGAATACTCTAAAACAGACACTGACTAGTTGAGGGAGAACATTTTGAAGTGTCTCAGTACAAGGTTAATGGCCTGTTTAAACTACAATAAACAAATATATTTTACGGTCCTGTTTCTAACCATTATTTAAAGCCTGTTAGGAAAATATAATATAAAATTAAATTATTTTTATATTTTGCTAGAACATTCATATAATAATAAAATAACTTTATGGTTAACATACTTATTGCATATACAGGTTACAGTAACATATACAATAACTGCTATGGAGTTTTTACAGAGCAGTAATACAGTTTCAAGACTTTTTTGCAGCAAAATTAATTAGACAGGATAATCATATGGAAAATCTACAATATAAAATTTTAAAGTAATTAATTCTATATAATGGACCTTTGCTGTGGTTAGTCTCTGTAAGAGAGCAAGTTGCAATTTCAGTAGATTTCAGGTGAGAAACACATATTATACATTATAAAAAGTATTGACATAAGTTAAGTTCCTGGATTCATACTTTTTTAGCTTCAGTGCTGGTATCTTCAGCTCTGCTTAAGTTGTGCATTACATGTGATACATGTCTTGGGCTCAATCGCTGTTTCGTTTTATCAGTATTGTGTTTTTTGAAACCAGATCAACATTTGATCTGCATTTAAAACCACTCATTCTCTCTTGTCAGCAGGTGATAAGTCCCTGTCCAAGCCTCTTGGCTATCCCACCCTAGACTCGGAATGCTGCGGAAAATTGAAGGAACCATCCAATGGGTTGCCTGGAGATTCCATCGCTGACTCCATCGACCTTTCAGGCAAAAACAAGAAACGGAGAAACCGAACGACCTTCAGCACGTTTCAGCTGGAGGAGTTGGAGAAGGTGTTTCAGAAAACACATTACCCAGATGTGTATGCACGAGAACAGCTGGCATTGAGGACAGAGCTCACAGAGGCACGAGTGCAGGTGTGTAACACTTTACATCATGGGACAGGTGTAATGTGTAGTACACCTATGTATGTATCTAAATGATGTATAATGCACCTGTGCACATAGGAAGCAATGAATACCAATGTTAAAATGTATGTGTATATATATATTTATATATACAAAAAAGGTGTTTAATTAGGACTGTAATGCATTCTTAACCCCGCCCTCACAGGTGTGGTTCCAGAACAGACGGGCCAAATGGAGAAAAAGAGAACGCTATGGGAAGATGCAAGAGGTGCGAAACCACTTTGCTGCTACATACGATATCTCTCTTCTCCCTCGCTCCGACACGTACCAGGTACACGCGTGAATACCCATACAAAAGACAAAGACACAGAGAAAGAGCGTGAGAGAGAGCTTGAAAATAACAACACATTTTTGACAAGCTTTTTAACACACTGGGGAGTTTGTCTGACTGTTTTGGTTTGGCTGGGACTGTACAGCACATTCTCATGAGTCATATTTGTTGTCCAAATTATAAAGATTGAATTTAATTTGATCTGACACTGGAAAAACATCTAGTGTAATGAGTGTAATAGGTCAGCACTATGATATGAATATTGTGTTATTTAAATTGTTCATTAGTTTCATAAGAAATCTCACAAAGAAAACACATAAACACAGAAATAGTTATTTATTATAATTATCCGTAATGTTCAGCAATGTCTGCAGATGTTTTTCAGCTCTGTTTTTCCAATAAAGTATTTTTAAGTATTTCATACTAAGCTAGAATTTAATACTGCATATCCAGTATTTGTAAACTGTTCTATTGCATTATAATCACTAACAAAAACATTACTGTTATATCTCTATAATAAATGGCTTTGTCATGTATAATTTATAATAGATATGATGCAATCATTGAAATTCTCATGTGTGGTACACTCATTTTCATGAGTTTTTTATGCATTACTTACAGATGCAGAATAACTTATGGCCAGGCAGTGCAGGTACAGCAGGTGCAGCCGGAGCAAGCAGCGGCTGCGTCCTGGGCGCAGAAAACATGTCATCATCTTGTATGACCCCCTACCCCCATTCCCATGGCAACCTACCTGGTCTCATGGGTATGTCTGCATCCCCAGGCCACCATCATCATCACCCACCCCATCACCCCGCCATCAATGGGATATACTCGCTCCATGGCTTCCCAGGAAGCCTGGGGGCCCATTCCTTCGAGCCGGGACCGGAGTCTGAATACAAGCCCTCAGGCCTGGTGGCCCTGCGCATGAAAACCAAAGACCCAGGGAGCCTTTTATCCTGGCCAACATGACCGTGCAGCTGTGGTGATTCCGATGACATCACTGAGCCAATAAACAGTTAGCATGCCTGAACATTCTGGCACATTAGTGTTACTCAAAAACGTTGTTTTAACGCTCAATGCACACCTTTTCCTTTTTTTGCTGTGTCCCAGATGTTTCCACTGCAAGGATGTGTCTTGTGCCTTGACTCTTTGTTTTGATCTGTTTCCTTATGGAAGCGTCTCATTTGTTTGTGTACATTTGTTTTTTGAAACCCTGTGTGTCACCGTGGGCACATAACTCTTTATGTAAGATCTTGCAAATTCATTCTTGGAAACTAGATTTGTAAAAGTGGTGTGATAATAATTGCCAATGAGATGTGCAACATGTTTATTTAAGTATGTTAATAATAATCTTATAGTTGTAACGTATGTTGTGTTTAAGCCCTATTATGACAGTCAATAAATGATTTTACACTTCCAGATGTTGTGCATTTAGATACGTCACTTCCAACAAACTGAAATGAAGTTGTGCTAATGGTCATCTATGGCAGGAGCAAATTAAGAGTCTCTGCACATAGATTACATTGAGTCTTACATTATATGCTGCTATCATATGATACTTTCCCTTTGTCTTCAGAAACATTTGCATTCATACAAGCGTCACAAAGTGTCTAATTCCAGAAAAAATATTCTGTACCAAATTCTGAAAGCTGTACGTAAACGCTTTAGATTTAGGGTGAAACGTTTTGGAACACAGACATATTGTATTACCCTAATGTCTCAGTCTGTGGCATTTTAAATGTATGTTTTGATGTAGGCTGGCTGTGAAGGCTGTCATATGCCACCCACTGCATCAGCAGTATGTGACAGCCCAGCTAATACAAAACCAAATACGTAACCACAACCCCTTTCCCATCAACCATAGGTCTGGTATCTAACAGCAGGGGTACAACCACAAGTCTAATGAATTATAAGTCAGCTTACACGATATGCTACTGTTTAATTCAAGGGTCTTGGGCAGCAATCAAAATAAAACTTTTAAAAGTCCTGCAAACTCCAATACGGTGGTCAGTACAATACTGTGGTGTTCTGTGAAACTGTGTGAATGAATTTTGTGGACGTGAAATTGTTAGAGCAATTAAAAATGCTAAAAGTAACTGATCGGAATGACTTGACATTTTTCCATGGATCTGAATCCATTTGGACAAATGCAAATACATAAATCCAATGCAGTTTTTGTATAATTAATTCATTCTGCTTTTCAAAGCTTTTATGCACATGCAGTTCCTGTCATATTGACTACAGCTATGTGCCTCAAAGGAACAGAACTCCCAGAGAGCAACAAGCATATTAAAACGCTATTTCTAGGACATCAATGTCAGAAATACTGTTTATCATGTTCAGTGTGTTTTTGGAATCCCGGTTCTATGGAAAATAGCTGAAGTTACAATGTTCTGTTAATACAAGTGCCAAACAGCCCTGGAGAGGTAGTTCAGTAACAGAGCAAAGTAACTGGTATAAGCTTTTCAGCTCCATCTGGGTTTAATGACTGCATGCCAATCCTACCAGCCACTCTTTCAGGGTGATTCACTTAATTTAGATGACACATAAGATGAAATTGTTTGGGATGATAAAAGCTGAGTAGCTGCAGTGACAGGATTTTCAAAGCTTCTCTCATTTTCCTATTTCTCAAAATGGGAACAGATCGACAATTGCTTTGGGCCAAACATTTCCTGCTGCTTCTTTCCTTTGTGCATTCAGGATGACAAAAGTGCTGGATCACATTAAGTGCCAGTTTAGCAGAGCATGCCGTGTTTTAGAGAGAGCTGACATGTGGTTCCAATAGAGGACAGAAAGGGAAGCTGACAGAAAATCTCTCCACACCCACAGCTTCGAATTCCAGCCTGATCTTTCAAGAAAGCGGAGCCAGCTCCAGATACACATGCAAACTGATTAAATCCCAGATTATGGGATGCGATAAAGAAAAACACAAGAGAAGCGTTACTAAATGGATGAGAAGTACAACGAGACTGGCAGGATGTTTTGGGTTGAAGAATGTACACAAAAAGAATGTAGTGGGTTAAATACTGTGCTGTCATAGCACAGACACACCAAATATAAAGGCTGGTAAATAGAACATATATACACAGAATCTCAGAAAAAAAATAAAAATAAAATAAGTTATGTAAAGGCTTATCCAAAGCTGTAGAGGGGGAATGTGTGTTAAAAGGTGATAAGGTTGACCTGTGTTAAATGTGCATACTTGTATATCAAGAACAATTAAAATTCAAGAAAGGGAACTATTGTATATCTATAGATATACATTATGACGGTATGTGTTTTATATAAGGTGTGCTTATTTATATTTGTATAGAAAATGATTCAGTGTGTATCTGCTAACAGCCATGTATTAACCGGTGCTTATCGTTGTTTTGCATGCAAAAAGGGCTCCATGCCGTCTGAAAATTTATAGCATTTCTAAACGAATTAAAATGTAATTTCAGCATTGCACAGTTTTGCTAAACAACGCTGATTTTTACGCGGAAGTATAACGGGGCCCTTCACATTAAATAAAAATGACCCATCCGTACACCTCAGTGGAACAAGCAAACGTCACCATCTATTGGACATACAAGTGAACTACAAAGAAATCCAGTATGATTTATTTATTTATTTTACTACTGACATGTTGCAATGATCGTGACTGTGTGATTTAAAAGAAGTCGAAACACTCCTTTAACTGTTAATCAGTTGGGTAAAATACTATATGCAGAAGATGTTATAATGTATTTTATTTCCTCAGAACCAGAGATGAAGGTCTTTGAATGTCACCTCTCCCGTTTACTAGGCGGCTATGGTAAACATTTGCGTTTAAAGCTTAAAATGGTGACTGGGCGCTGTACGGGCGGTCTTAATTGACAGGCATGCTAACCAATGTCTTTGACGTTTTTCAGACCTTCTAGCCAATCAATGTCGGCGGGCGGGTCATACTTTAGTCTTGACAAGATGGCGTATGCGGTTGTTTTGCCGCAGGGACATTGAACAAATTCAAACATTTATCGTTTAAATTCGCAAAAACTGCGGTAGCATAATTGTTATAAAGTTTTTCGTGAGGTACGCTAAGCTAAAGGACATCTACAATGAAAGGAAAAGAGCGGTCGCCGGCGAAAAAACGTTCGAGGGCCTTGGATGATATACGAGACAGGGGAGGAAGCCACCCAACCAGTAAGAAAATGGGGGTTATCTCGATTTCTGGCGGTGGAAGCAACAACGGTAACAGTTCGTCCAAAAACGACGGCGGCTCTGCAAGACGGGGATTAATCGGAGACAAAAGAGATGGCCGAGATTTTGACGGACACGTATCCAGTAGGACTGGAAATAATCACGGTTACACGAGTCCCGTGGCTGGCTCGAGCGGCAAGAATCACGCCTCGAGTCTGACTTTGGACGCGGCCGCGCGCAGCAATTCGCGCGGAGAATCGCGAGCCCCGCTTCCCACCAACGAAAGTGAGTACAAAACTTTAAAAATCAGCGAGCTCGGCACCCAGCTGAGCGACGAGGAAATAGAGGATGGGCTTTTCCACGAGTTCAAAAAATTTGGTGACGTGAGTGTCAAAATCAGCCGAGTCAACGACGAGAGAATTGCGTTTGTGAACTTTAGGAGACCCGATGATGCCAGGGCTGCCAAGCACGCACGGGGTCGGCTGGTGCTGTACGACCGTCCCTTAAAAATCGAGGCAGTCTATTTAAACAGGAGGAGAAGTCGATCTCCGGTAGATAAGGACCATTTTTCTGTCGTCGCAGGCCATAGACATTTGCATACCCAAAGGCCTCTCTCTCCAACCGGGCTGGGTTACAGAGACTACAGGCTGCAGCAGTTAGCCCTAGGTCGGCTTCCTCCTCCCCCACCCCCGCCCTTACCCAGAGAGCTTGAAAGAGAAAGAGAATTTGCCTTTTATGAAGCAAGAGCAAGGCCTGCCTACATTGCCGAACGGGCCGCTCCTTTCCGTGAGGAAGACTTTATCTCTCCCGAGGACGATCAGAGAGCCAACCGCACACTGTTTCTGGGTAACTTGGATATTACTGTCACTGAAAACGATTTGAGAAGAGCTTTTGAAAGATTTGGGACCATCACTGAGGTGGACATTAAAAGACCCACCCGGGGCCAAAGCAGTACTTATGGCTTTCTTAAATTTGAGAACTTAGACATGGCCCATAGAGCAAAAATCAGTATGTCTGGAAAAGTTGTTGGCAGAAATCCCATAAAGATTGGTTATGGCAAAGCAACCCCCACCACACGCCTCTGGGTGGGCGGTCTTGGACCCTGGGTGCCCCTGACTGCATTAGCAAGGGAGTTTGATCGCTTTGGCACTATAAGGACTATAGACTACAGAAAAGGAGACACCTGGGCTTATATTCAGTATGAAAGCCTGGATGCTGCTCAAGCTGCCTGCACACACATGCGTGGCTTTCCTCTTGGGGGTCCAGACAGGAGGCTGAGGGTGGACTTTGCTGACACAGAGCACCGTTACCAGCAGCAGTTTCTGCAGCCGCTCCCTTTGCAACACTATGAAATAGTCGCTGAGTCTTTTGTCCATCGTGCCACCCCTGAGGCCATCAGGGTCAGAGAAAGGACTCCTCCACCACTGCACTTCAGAGAACGAGAACTGTACGCTGGAGCTGAGTGGCCTGCGCCTGCCATCCGTGAACGTGTGAGAGCTCCTGCTTTTGAACCCCTGGAACACTTGGAGCGTGAGCGACGGCGAGAGGCGTGGTCTCTGGAGCGAGATCTGCCCGGCAGGGAACCTGGTCGCAAACGCAGACTCCTGGAGGATGGGAGACATCTGGAGTGCTCACCCGACAGCAGCAGCGAGTGGGCGGCCCGGCGTCGACGACCACCTTCTCTTGAGGGCAGCCCGGGTGGGAGCAGCCGTGATGGGCGTTTCAGCGACTCTGAGCGGCCAGCGAGAGCAGATCGACCCTCCCCAGCACGTGAGAGTCGCAGCAGCCTGGACCGAGCCCCCGGTGAGAAACGTATCAAAAACAGCAGCAGCCTATCAGAGTCCAGCGTCGGAGCAAGCCCAGCAGAGAGAAAACGCAAAGTGAGTGATTCAGCCAAAGGTGCCTCCAAAAGAGAGAGATCTGAGAGCAGCTCCAAAGGTAGCCAGGCCTCAAAGCAGGATGCAGGAGGAAAGCTGAGCATGGCCTGGAATGGCATGTTGCTCCTAAAGAACAGCAATTTCCCAGCCAGCATGCACCTCCTGGAGGGAGATCTGAGCGTTGCCACCAGCCTCCTCATTGATGGCAGCACAGGGGGGAAGGTCACTCAGCTACGCATCACTCAACGCCTTCGCCTCGACCAGCCCAAGATCGATGAAGTGTCTCGCCGCATCAAAGTCGCAGGCCCAGGTGGATATGCAGTTCTACTGGCGGTACCAGGCAGCTCTGAGGAGACTTCAGACCCAGCAGCATCAACACAGAGGCCCCTACGCAACCTGGTTTCCTATCTGAAGCAAAAGCAGGCCGCTGGGGTCATCAGTTTACCCGTCGGGGGCAGCAGAGATAAGGACAACACTGGGGTCCTGCACGCATTTCCACCCTGTGATTTCTCTCAGCAGTTCTTAGATTCTTCTGCGAAAGCTCTTGCCAAAACAGAAGAAGACTTCCTGGTCATGATCATTGTCCGAGGAGCATCTTAACAATCATAACACATACTAAAGTATTGTTAAATGCAAGCTTCTGTTAATGTCTCATAATTGCATGCTCTGTAAAGCAGAAGTGGTACTACAGTAAAGGGCATATGTTATTTCCTGCTCTGCCAAACTTACCAGAAAAAGAAAACAAAAAAAACTCTTATGGCCCATTTATATAGCAAAATTTAGCGCTATGGCAATATATTTGTTATTTCTGTTGCAAGTTTATTCAGATGTCTAGTTTTGTGATGCGTTGCTCCCTGCATAAAAGAATTAATGGAACTGAGCAAAGTAGAATAGGAACTTTTAATTTGATATTGGTAATTAAACACTGTCTGGTTAAAACACTTCCTATCAACATGTATTTCAGTCAGATTGCACACAGTCATGCCTGTACAAATACTCTGTGAATGTTGATTTATGTGGTTATCAATTGATCTGATTTAAAGGGAACTTGGATTCATGTGACTTGATGCTTTGAACAATCATTTAGTAATACAGCGTGTGATATAGGTATGTAGTCAACTACAACAGGAACAATATTTTGCTCGGTGAACTGCATGTTGATGCTAGTGTTCTGTAGTAAATTGTTGCAGAGGTTTATCCAGCTAATATACAAAGATGTAGTCAACAGAAAATGTCAGTGTTAAATTGATTTCCAGTTGTAAACAGGCTACATATTAACACCTTAAATTCCCTTATCACATTAAAAAAATGGTGAACCTATTTTGATTATAAAGTAGATATTTCTAAGCCCTCCTTTAGACCAAAGCATAATATGGCAAGTCTGTGTTTAAAGATAAAAGAGGTATTCTGAAATAATGTTTCCATTCTTTTAGGTTGCATTTCAAAGGTTTTTTGTTGATTCATCCTGGTTTCAAAAGGAGATTGTTTATTCATGTGTCAAAATATTTGATTGCATAAGGTGGTTTTAATTTATTTTATTTCTTTAATAGGACTGTCAGCATTTTCCAGACATAAACAGTTTACAGTGACTAATACTGGTGTTCTCATGAAGGTTTTTTTATAAGATAAAATAAGAACATTTTCAACAAAAATAAGGTGTTTTAAAATCAATGGTAAAAGGTTAGTTCACCCAAAAATAGCATTTCTGCTGTTGTTTACTCATTTACATCATGTTGTTTCAAAGAGATATGGCTTTCATCTGTGGAACAAAATATTTTTATGCTGTCAGTTTATGGTATAGTTTCATGTTATGAGGCTGTCAGTTTTAAACACTTTAGCATCATTTGTGTTACATAGAAGAAAGCCATATGATTTTACAATACTAGGTTGAGCAAATGATGACAGAATTATCATTTTTGATTGACTAATCTTTTACGTGCATGTGGCCTATAACATTTTGTAAGAGTAACTTATAATTTGCAGGATATGCTATGTGGCTAGCACTGAGATTTCTGGTAACAATGTGTAGAACCACCATAAAAATGTACAAAAAATCTAAAGAAATTGATTCTGTTTTGATTTGTTTTGATTCATTTTTATTGGCATACCTAGTTGACAATGTAGATCATCCATTTAAGTATGTTTTAGTTAAAAGGCTCAACGTAGGGAGACATATGTCTGAAATATTACACAGTGTTGTGATTTTTAGGTGTGTCATTGTTCAAATGGTTTTAAAATGACAGTCTATACTTTCTCTGAAATCCTGAGAGTAAAATTTGTGTTTTTAGTATGTTAGCTCATTGCAGTGTACTGATGAATAACTAACATCTCATGTATGATTTTATATTCACACTAAACTTTGTGTTTTAAAAATTGATCGGTTGTTCATTTAACGATATAATGACAGCTGTTTGTGTACCTGAATAAATGGACATGCTGTACATTAAGTCCCGGACTCACAGGACAGGAAATTGACCGTTCCACAAGTGGACTTCACATGGCTGGAAACAGAAATGATTGTTTGAAATGATTCAGGAGCCCTTTGGATGCACAGGGCAAGAGCTTTCCATTAAGTGTTAGTGTACTCTCACAGAGAGCATCTTCCTGCTTGTGTAATTGTTTTTGTGCTTACAGTTCCCATATTTAAACGGAAATAATGACACTTGATTTGTGCTGTGTTTACCTAATTTCTTGATTGGGGGAAAAGAGGAATCGGTCACTCACTCCTTGAGCAGCACTGACGTGGCTGTTTGTACACACACAAAAAGTGCACTGGCCCCTCATTTGATTATATAACGCTATCAATAAATTGTTTCAATTGAGGGAGAAATGTTTATTCCTTGGAAATGAATTGAAGAACGCCTGCCGCTGCTTTCTCGGTTGTGTTTCGGGAGGAATTGTTGCTGAATTGCTTGTTTCTGCGCAGGAAAGAGAAATTCTCCCCTTTGTTTTCGGCCCGGGATCAGTGATGGCAGTGAGAGCAAAGGGAGAGAGCTCTTTTGTTGCTCAATGTTGTTGTCGATCTGTGTTTTCCACCCTTGTGTTCTGGAATTGCCCCACATGTTAATTACCTGAGGGTTCTGCTGCCCCCAACCCTCAAACAGATGAGAGAAGGGGGCATTGAGAATGTAGCTGTGATCGTTTTTCGGGAAAGAACGCAGTGAGTGGAGAGATGATGCTTGCGCAGACCTTCACCTAAACTGAAATATCAGTTTCAGCACCTTTGCTTTGAATTCTCACAAGCATTTCCTGCAACAAGTTTCCATAGGTGTACGTCAGAAGGAAGTGTCCAGGCTGGCTGTAACCTGGCCGGCCTCTGCGGCTGTCTTACAATATGCATTCCCAGCACAACCACCAGAACGGGCCGAACGAACATGATATCAGTGGTTTCCATTTCAGAGGAGCAGGCGTTTGTGTGTTCCATCTTTCAGTTTCTTTTGGTACAGTTTCATTTGGCTTCGTTGAAAATCAGCGAAGCAAGAGGATTCCCTCAGAAAGCGATTTAGAAAAGTGAAAAGCATTTTAGTCTTTGTTATTGTGTGCGTCCTGAATCGAGTTTGATAGTTTTGTTTTCCTAAGCGTTTTAAAACCCACCCAGATGAGCGTTACATGGTAAATTGATCCTGCGTTATGAAGATAACCAACAAGTATCTCCTGCTGCTGTGCTGTGAAGTTCTCCACTGTTAACTAATGGAGTTTGCTGGCAAGGAACCTCATCAAGAACAAGTTTCACTAGTAAGACGTCCAGTCAGTCATCACTTCACCAGCAGCTCTGTCAGGCCTCTGTGTGGTAGACGAGAGGATTCACACCAGTGAACTGAAGTGGCTGGTGAGTAGGGGGCAGTTGCTTCATTCTTGGGTATTAAACTCACAATTTGCCTGCGTGGTACAGGTAAGTGTAACCACAATAACAGGATTAGAACTTTATCATTGATTTTTCAAATATTTTACTTATTTTAATATTTTAATATATAAAGAAAAATGCAGAAAAATATTTTTGCCATCATAAAGGTTTTGTCTTTCAGTGTGTTAGTGATTTTACATCAAATTAACTCCAAGCAAATAGTATATTTTTGTATAGTTGAAATAACATTTTTTACATATAGATAAAACCTAGAGCCATTTACTGTCTATTGTTTTCACATATGTGGGAGGAAGAGATGGTGTCACTTAGTTTAGCATCACTAAAACAGGAGGTTCAGATGAACATTGAGAATAAGTTAACATTTTCTTTAAAATAAGTTCTGATTTATTCTGTTTATTTTTTAATGTAAAAAACTTTCCAAATGAAAGCTCTTGCTAAATGGTAAAGATAAAAAAAATGCAAAATAACTAATGAAATTGTTGTCAGATCTCTACATTCCACCTAAAGCTTGGTTTTAGGTGATTTTTAGCCTTTAAAACTTAAGTCTTACAGTCCTGCAACTGAATTAGCTAATCAGTTCATTTTGCTACCTTAGAATTAAAAGGTTCTATCTGACATTTTTGTCAAAATTGAGTTATTGACATATTCTTACTCTAAAATAACTTACTGACGCTATTAAAGGTGTTTTATTTTTAAAAATGTATTTTGGGTGTTTAATTTGAAAAACAAAAAGTTTTTTTAAAAGATTTGTTAGTACTGTAGTAAGGGGATATTTGGAACACTAAGGATGTAATCAGAACACAGCCACACCTACCAGTATGTTGAAATGTGGGTCTCATATGTTCATGTATTGTCTTAGAATTGTAATATATTCATATGCTGTAAAACCCCAGTTTGTCTATTAACACTCTCCTAATAGTAACGAAAATAATAGAAAAAGAAATAGATACATTTTTATACATGTATCCTCAACTTTACAAATTGGTCTTACGCCAGTTTACACCAATTTCACAATACATTCATGGAACTAGCTTTGAATGAAAATTCTTTGAACTCAGGAAATGAGACTTTATTGTGAGTACAGGTGTTAATTCAGTACAGTTTCAGGTATCAGGTATTAAATGTCTGTTTTCTTTTATATCTTCACAGTGCTTGCTGATTGGCTTGCTCTCAGATGCTATGGAATGGGCCTGGTAACTTGGTAACTGTGGGTCTCTGTGGTAACGCTCAAGCCCCTCCCACAGCCTTGTTTACATAATCTCTGTGCAGGCAGGGCACTGTCCATTTTCTGAGTAATGAAAGACCATATAAAGCCAAAACATTTGTCAGGCCAAAACATTAGTTATTGCTCCTAGTTGAAGCTAAGTTGTTTCACAACCTCAACATAAGCTAACACATGATTGCTGGAAATATTTCAGGTTCCAAGAGAATTTTTACACACTGATCTTACTAAGTCTACTATGAATATTTTTTTAAAAACACAAGTAAAATGCCATAACTGAATACAGTTATATTTTCCACCAGCCACAAAAAAAAACTGAATTAGCTGTTGATGTTGTGGGTTACAAACAATCTGTATCCATTGTTTTTTTCTTTGTTCTAACCCCCACTATAGCAAGAATACATTTCATTTTCAACATGTTCTGTTCTGAATTATTTCCAGGTTGACAGATCGAGACTCCTGTTGAGTGATAAATCGTTGCAAGTTGGTCATCAAGGAAACTGTTTAATGGTTTGTTATTGATAAAAAGACTTTCCTCCCTTTACTTTTATTACTATAGTTACCATAGTTTATTTAATTATGCATCCTTTGTTGTTGCATGTTACTCTAAACATTATGTCAGCTGTTGTAATACCTGTGTAAGATAATAGATTTCTCTATACAATTTGATGTTCACAGAACATCACTGATGCATTATGGGTAGCCATTTCATCAGCGCTTGTAGTCATCAAGTTCAGCATGTCAAACCCCATCACAGTTTTAATTCCGTAAGTATCAGCTCATTTTTTAATGCTACATTTTTATAAAGTAATTTGGAAAGTTTTGTAGTAATTTTGTAAGTAATTTTTGTTAAAATATTTCAAAATTAAGTTGGTTAATTCTCATATTTGTACTAATAAATGCTAGTAATGGGATATGGAATTAATATAATGCAATATGATATATATTTAATATTGGCAGAAACGTTTGAAACATGTAGATACCATTTACCTTTTTTGTATGTAGATGCAATGTTCTAAATAAAAACTTATTTTTATACCTCTTTGTGTAATTTTGTGGTGATAGAAGAATGTACATTGTATGTATGTGCAGACATTTTGTCATTTTAAAACACAGTAATCCTAATATATGTTTTTTGGTGAAATATTGTTTTTTGATGTTAGAATATTCCATGCCATGTTAATATGCAGAGCCATCAAGTAAACCAATAATGTCTTAAATGATAAGAGAAAACTCCCCAGGAATCAACAAACACAAAGAAATCCAATGAGTTTAACTGCTGGTTTAATCGCAGTTCTGAAAATAGCAATTGTAAAAGCAGTCAACAAAATTTATCCAAAACTTTTAGCCAACAAAAACCTCACACACCTGCATATTTATTATTTGCAAGTATCGAGAGTGTGTGGCACTTAAATTTGATTTGTTTGGGTTTTTCTTTTACGGAAACCTTTAGTTAAAAAAAATCACTAACTAAAAATCACTAACTAGCAGTACAATATAGCTGGTGGTGTCATAGACATTAGAGTGTTATTGTGTTCCTTAACTGTTAAAGGCTAGCTTGAGTTTACAAACTATTACCGTTATACATGATCGCTGAGACACAAACCATTTTTCCAAAACACTCAGCCTTGAGCAATTAAAACATAATAATATCACTGTGAGGCTTGAAAACAATTTAAGAATTATTAGTGATGACACTTTTGTGACGTTTCTATTAGAGACTTTCCAAGAATGTACTTTTCATTTAGTTAAACTGTTATATATGCGTATATATATTCTCATTATAAAATACAAAGTTTTTCATTACAGCGTTGCTAATGAAAGGAAATAATTAGACGTTCCCAATCTCTACGAACATGGCGTGAATCGATACAGCATTCCAGTGGCAGTACATAGTATGTGCCGCAAGAGGGCAATGTGCGCGCAGTAATGTACATTGCTACAGTATATACGACGGACAAGTTCAAATGCATAGAACGATAAATTACCTGTTGCATCTTTGGCTCTTATTACAGGATAGTTATCACAGTCCCTGCATACGAAGGCAAAAAGTGGTGACAAATATAATTACACAATACTCCGGTACTCCATTAATGTCCGGGTTTCCAGTACAAACACACACACACACACATACATGATCCCGCAAGCCAGCTGACCTAATTCTTGCCATTCTTGGCTCATTATTATCAGAAGGATATTCACTCATAATCCATATGCTGCGGTTAGTTCCAGAAATTATCTTGGTCGTTGTCAGTAGTGAACAGTATAAACAGCGAACTGGCATCAGTGAGAAATAAAAACCATGTCTGGAATATTGAGATTCTGGCCCAAAACAACTTCCAACTGGGAACCAACGACAAAAGCAAACTTGATCCATGGTGATTTCTGTCACTTCTGTACACAGTACCAAACTTGACATTGCAAATAACAAACGTTTGCAAGCATTTAAGGCTCAAAATGTGGGTGCACATAGAAATCATCTTCATGAAGCAGCCTTGCAGCCTTTTACAGGCTTATTGCATAAAACAAGGGTGTCAAATTGTGAACAAACACCTGCAGTATACCCAGCTAACGGAAAACATTCTCAGAATGTTGGCTAACGTTTTCTCAAAGTTATGAAAACCATTTTTGCAGCATTGTTAGCAGAATATTTTATAAACCTTATTTATATATATTTATAGAGCAACGTAATAATTTTATATATATATATTAAAAAATTTATTACGTTGCTCTATTACGTTGAACATTTAAAATAACATTTTTAACATTTTGTTACATAACAGAAATGTTAGGGAAACATTCTTACAACGTTCTTACAAGTAACTCGGGATAACTTGTGAAAGGGTTGGGCTGAGCAATGCAGTAACACCCTTGAACCATCATCAATAAATGTATTTATTCAACTTTAACTGTAGTACTAGCGTATGTCTATAAAATGTGCTCGAGATTCACATAGATTCAATCCATCATGCCGATGGAACTATTTGAGGATTTCTCTGCAGAAGAATCCATAATTCGACTGACTATCTGCCATATTGAATATGATATTGACTAAAAAAAAAGTACCCCTCATTTCATTCTTGTGCCGATTGTCTTTAAAACGTCAGCTCGATTCACATCAAAATCGCTCAATGAAAATCTGTTCTCACTCAGGAACTAACAAAAAATGTTTGCATTGTGGTGTCCTCAAGCATTAATATTGTGCTGGTCATGAAGAGATGCATTCAAATGAACATTCATTTGCTTGCCATGCTGTGGTCCATTCAAAGTTAAGGGTCAGGTCCTCTTCCGTTCAGCCCACGCAGTGTGAACCGCATGACACGGAGGAAAATAAGATGGCTTCCAGTTCACTCCTGTTCTTATACAACATTGTTTTTCTGAGGCGCTGGGCAGAAACAGCCATTACTCCACATCAACTCTTCATTTAATGTCTCCAGTCGTTTCTTTCTGGCCTGCCAGCGTCTTGCCAGAGGCTCCAGAAAAAGGGAAACTGATGACAGAAGATAACACACACCTGCCAGGTAAAAGGAGCAGTCGTAGGTCTGAGTGTAGTCATACAGGAAGCCTTCAAGACAAAACGCAAAGCATTAGACGCATAGACTCTTGACAGATGGAATGTTTTTCTTAAATACAGGTAAAAAAATCCATTACAAATAGAATCCAGTTTTATACAATCCAGTCCATAGTTTCATGAGGCCCCTGGTCAGCTGTGGTATTAGACTACTATATATCATGTGAGCAAAAATCAAGTGTGGATTTCATGTCAAAATTAACCTTAATGTTTTTACCATTATATGATTCCTGTCATTTAAGCATTAATCTATTAACATGATTACAAATAAAATTGTAATCATGAGCTACAAAACTGTGTTCTTGTAGCTCAAATGTAGAACGTGTTAGCAGCGCAAGGTCGTGGGTTTGATTCACAGCAAACACATATATGATAAATTGTATACCTAAAACACACTGTAAGTTACTTTAAAAGTCTGTGAAAAGCATAAATGTAAAATTACAATACAGTTTTCCTTTACACTTGAACGAAATTACAGTGAAGTTATATTCTCTTCAACGTCATAAAGCGAATAACATTTTCAAGCAGGTTCAATTAGATACTTTCCATTATACAATAAACTTGGTGACAACAACACTTAGAATGATTGATAAATGGAGAAAACATTCTTTACTTTCCCACCCCGGATCTCTCCACACCTGTTTTCTGGCTGGATACGGTTTTGAAAGAACTAAACTGGAGTGAATTCAGGCAAGTTTCTGGTGTCTGTGTAAACAGCACCAGGTCGTGGCCGGAAAGGCCCTGGGTAGGGTAGACAAATCAGTTTTGCTTCTTGGCTGCTCATTATTTTTGTAGGTGGGGGGATTGTGGAGGGAGGCCCTTACAAGATGGTTCATGTTAGCATAACTGTGTTATAGAGTTCAAGGCAAGGTCTACACTCGCATTAAAGAGGCCCATCTGTGAGGAGACTTGCCTTTCCAAGAATTTTACCTCTCTTTAGACTGGAGCTGTTACCATGTTCTTCCTCATAAGGAGATACAGTAATGTACACATGAGATACAGTAATGTACATGAGGAGTACAGTATTTGTGACTACATAATGTTAAAGCTGCAATCCGTACATTTATTTGGTTAAAATTAACCAAAATCATGGTACATGACAGATCAGTGTTCCACACTGATTTGCAACAGTAAGTTTACAATAATGATTAATAATTTGAGCTGTCGGTTCAATTATGTAGGAAATGTCCATCTATAAAAAGAAAGAAGATACGGCTAATATATCGCATGTCTGGGTACTGTAGACGGTGCCCGGACAGGTGGGTTGTTCTTACTGCATTTGTTCAGAATTTAAACTTGTCGTGCATGTTAAGAAAATAACTTTGCAAGTAACCTGCAATTTTATGTTTCAAACCGAGATGATGGCAGAGAGGCAAAAATTACGGATTGCAGCTTTAATAAACAGCAGCAAAAAACATAAACATTTCTAACATTGTCCCTT
>JAZGTK010007525.1:0-19278 GCA_036877625.1 Ambastaia sidthimunki
CCTTAAGCCACATGACCTGTGTTGTAAGTACAATTGTACTGTTCACCCCTTTAACCCTCGTCTATTTTCTATCTTACATTGTAAACTTATTATCGAACAATTTTGTAGGGGTGAAGGGTGAGGGTTTAAACATGGTTTATACAGTACAGAATAAAACAGCGGTCAGGTGTAGGGGAAAGGGCAAACACAGGTCAGTCTGGTGTTAGCGGTGGGTTTAACATGCTTTCCCTCTCTGTACCTCAGCTGCCCCACCCAGCCTGCTCTCTGACCGGGCATTAAATGGTGGCCTTGAGTGATTTTATTGATTTTTTTCCTCAGCATTTCCTGTTTGTACAAACCAACCCCCAGCTCTGTTTTTCCCAACTGTTGTTATGTGGTACATCACACTTTGTACCAGGATCATGTGAATGATCTGAGAAGTGTGTGGAAGGGACATATTAACAGCTTGGCTTATGAATATTAAACAGGTGATGTAACATTCATGCAGGAGTTTATAAGATGGGAAAAACTTAAAGGAACTACTCTTTTCTACTGATCTAAGGCAAATTATTAAGGCATACCCTATTTTGTTTTTCAGTACACTGGATCAAGGGAAGCACAACAACTGAAGGCTTAGAATATGAATATGAAGTTCTAACAATTATTATTTACACTATTTTTGCATAAGTGCAAATAATGAGTATTAGAGTGAAATAAGATCAATGTTTTATAACTTTACATTACACTTAAATAAAATTTCTACCTTCCAGTTGAACTCATAAAGGTCCACCAGTGAGATCAGAATTGGTTAGTACATCACAGAATACATCAAAAACACAATGCAAAAGAAGCCATTAAGTTTTATCATGCAGGACTTATGATATTTAGAATTGATATTAAGCACAAATTAAAGTGGTATAATGAGGAATTTGATAACATTCTTCTATGCCAAAAGCACATGTGTGCATTTTAGAAGCCAAATTTATTTAGCTTACAGCTGTTACCTTGGAATATGTTGTCATGTGATTGCAATGGTTACATATTCTGCAAAACTCCACAAAGCAACAAAATGGGAAAAAAGCCTGTTCTATTTATGGAAGCCTGTATAGAGGGTCCAGCAATTCCCAAGAGGAAATGCAGTGACACATACATACAGTATATGAGCCCACAGAGCAGCTGGGATTCTTAATTGCTGATGCAACTCAGAAGACTTTCAACCAACAGGAACACATTTAAATAAGAAATTAAAACGGTCAGAACAGGCGATTGGAGCACATGCCTGGATCCCTCTTATCTCTCTTATACTGCAGGCAGTCACACACAGTACATAGAGAATGTGGCTTTAGTATTGCTGGCATTGTGTATACTGACACATACATTGTCATATAACCTGACAAAAAGATGATTAAGTGGTTATATGGTGTTCTGCTATGTGGTTGTTGACTGCGCTTGACAGAGTGTTGCTTACTGCTCAAAGTAAAAAAAAAACACCACAAGGTTTACATGTTTTTGCCTGTTTTATGGTCTACCAAGCAAATCATAAATCAAATCACTTAGAAATAAAACAGCACACGTCTTCAGCAAACCACACAATCTTGGGTATCATTCATGTCATAACACAAGTTTATTTAAGGTAATCTTAGAATATTATGTATGTGTTTCCAGCCTTTTTCATATTCTGTTATCTTGAAATCTTTACATAAAACATTCTTACAAAGTACAAGGTATTCTTTACAGTCCTAACATCACATTAACAGCTGTATTGTAGGTGTGTCTGTTTAGTATGTTTTCCCATGACATCAGGCTGTTCCCAGGAGGCATACGTAATCTCATCAAAGAAACTTTGTAGAAAACACAGTTCACGAGCTTTACATTTAGCTACTCGAATATAAATCATCCCACTGCTTTGTTCCTGTGAATCATGAGGAAACTTGAGAACTTCTTTGTGAGCTGGTGTAGAGAATAAGGAAATACAAGAGCAGGATCAAAGGTGTGAAGATGTCAGGTGGCATCGGGCTAACCTCACACCTCCAGCACTGGGGACTGAGGTGGCATTAAACTGGCAAAGACAGAATGACATCAGGCTACTCAACAATGTACAATTCCTGTCACTTACTGGCGGCTATTATATTGTTGCTGGCTTATCTTTCCATTTACAGGTGTATTTATTGTTGCTGTACAACAAAGGACAGGTACAACAAGTCTCTGTCAGTTTCCTGGAATGTCACTATGGACTACAGAATTTATTTACTTGTAGCAGTTCAATTAAACAGCGTTAAAAACATGCCATTTATTGAATTGCAATGCCTTCTTCAGGGTTTTATATTTGGAATATTTTATATAGAGAAGATTTTACATTCTGCTTGTTGCAGTCAAGACTGGCTAGGACAAAAACACTGATTTACATTGGACAAGATATTATCGCTGGGTTAGGACACTGTGTGATCTGTGCAAATGGTGAATAAACACTTAATTTGACTTGAATTAATTATATGTGTCAGTCTGTCTCTTCATTTGAATGGGAGATTATTGCCGTGTAGAGTAAGGCTTTGTAGTTGTTCCTTTAACATTGAAATGAGCAGGTACAACAGGGTGTGGAGTTCATAGAATTGTTGTTTGGAGAAAACACAAATATAGCGCCTTTCGCTTTCATTCTTTGAATAGTAACACACATCAGAGAAAACAAAGAGAAATGCCCCTAAAAACACAACTGGGCAGCCCACAGTCAAATTTCCCTCATCCTCATGGAAATCTCTTACACTTCCCTCAGCTGGAGAACAATGTCTGCTCTTCACAAGCTATCACTTGCTACCTACTTTGCATCCACTTTACTCTCAGAACTGAAATGTCACGTGGGCCACTGCTGGGGTCCTCACAATCACATGCAGTACCCAGTGCCCTTTAACTGCTGCCAAAAGTCAGAGCACCATCATGGGTGAACACTAGCAGAGCTGCTATCATGTTAATAGCTGCTTATTTGTTTGGATATGCGAAAAAAAATATTGTATAAGTTGGGCAAAGTTATTATATAAATAAAGTAATTATTTTGAGATATTGCTGTATTTTTATGTTTTTTGTGCATTGACATTTAGCAATGCACAAATTAAGTTTAATGGTTTTTGCATAATCTCTAACACATACCTTAGATTTACATCCACAGAGACAAAAATGCACAAAAATGAAGGCAATACTCTTCCTTCTTCTATAAAACTGATACTTTTACGATTTTATAATTACTGTAATAACATCACAGTTGATCACATAGAAAAAGTGTCTGTCCACAAAGTCTGTGAATGGTCAAGCAATTAACATGAGCCATTCAGATTTAACTGCATGGAATGCTGGGCAGAAAGCATCAGTGTCATTGTGGTTCTCCTTGAAATATAAACACAAACTATGAAATAAAACAAGCTGCTTTCTCCTGATCTCTCAGAACCACAGAGTCTGAAGAATATGTACGTCACACTTTCCCCACACACACGCACACACTCTCACACACACACACATGCTTACACCATCTTAACCAAATTGAAAAACAACAACAACAATGATAGCACAGAAAGAAAAATTCCTTCATTTTCTCCAGTCTTGTTTTTCTGTACATCTAATCTAACCCTGTGGGTTTTGATTACCTTTGCTATTTTCTTAGCCTCTAATACATGGATGTCAATACCTGAGGATGGTTTTTACCCATGTTCCTCAGAGTCTGATCTGCAGAGCATATTTCTGGGAACATGATATTGCTGTTGTCTGGGGAATTAATGTGTTTTCCGATCTGATGTCTTGCATCAGCAACTAGCTTATGCTGTTATCCATTATGTTGGTATTTTGTTGCTCTATAGAGTTTTAGATCTTTAAGAAATGTTTATGTTAGTCTTGGCTATATGGCTGTGGATGCCACTGGAGACCAAATGAGCGAATGATAAAATTGTTTGTTTTCTCTGAGGTATTTTTAACCCTCCTGTTTTTCATGTTGCAATTAACGTTGCAGTAGTCCAGTCTGTAATCATGTTATTTAAAAGACATGTTTGTGTGCATTTTTATTGTTTAAAGAAGCAAAACACTCTTAAAATTAAAGATTCCAAAAAGATTATCTTTTGGACTATATATGGTTCCATAAAGAACCTTTAACATGCATAGAACATTTCTGTTGCGCAAATGGTCCTTTGTAGTGGATAAAGGTTCTATATACTATAAAACAGTAGGAAAGAAATGGTTCTTTTAAGAACCTTTGACTGAAAGGTTCTTTGGAGAATCAAAAATGCAAATCATCCTTTTTAGTGCCCTAAATTACAACCTATTTTCAAAGGTGTCATTTATCAAATGAGAACAAAATGATAGAGAGGTATATTATAAACAGGGCTGGAAATCAGGGTGGATTCGGGGAAACAGAGTCCAGGGAGTGAATTTCAAGGACTCATCTTTTATCCATGTAGTTTTCCCCCAGTGAACCTCAGCTATGTTCACCACTTGTTATAACCAAAGAGCCAACTCAAAAAGGTATGTGTGTGAAATTCATTCCCTCTTTGTGTTTTGTGTTTGTCTTCATGTCACACATAATTTTATTTTGGGCATGAAGACCTAAATTGCCTCTTTCCAAACTGAATCAAAATGAAGGACGAAAGATCAGGCAAGGACAACAAAGAACAGACCCCAAACAAAAACTCCATCACGTGAACGAGTATTCAAAAACCTTCCAGATGAATCACACAACCGTATTAATTGATTTGGCATTCATTGAAGCTCTGCTGGTGTGAAACATAAGGCCTGCAACACGACATAATGTGCCTCGCCAAAACAACACAGTCTGCTCAACAAACGCCTCTGATTGCATTAAGATTAAAATTATCCACTGTGCCATTTTAACAGTGGAATAATTTCATTTAAAAATTCTGAACACAGAGAGTCAAACTTCCTGTACAGTAACTAAATCTTCTGATGAACGTGTGTTAATAAATCTGATTTTATGGTGGGCAGGCGAAGATGCTTTGCATCAGCAGTCCATCCTTTTCCACATGAAAAGGTTTCTACATAAAGACATTTAGATGCCATTTTAGATATGCCTAATCTAATCCTAAAACAAGTACTTACAGCCCAAGTACTAACAGAGAACATTTTAACATGCATCTGACTGCATGTGAGGCATACGTGAGCAATGAAATGTTATTTGTATTCACCTAGGACACTGAAAATAGTGATTGTTTATTTCCATGTACGTGAGGCATTCACTGACAACAGATGAACTGAGGTACTGTCCGGCATAATCATGCTGTTCTATGGTTGTTCTGTGGGACTGAAGGTCATGGCTTGGCATGACATGGTTTGTGGTGACTTACGGTCATGTCATTATTTACTCGCCCTCATTTTGTTCCACACCCGTATGTTCTTTCATGGAACATCAATCTAAGTCCTGTGCTGATATTTCATGCAAGGTTTGACGTGGTTAATGTGAAACGCTGTTGGTTTGTTGAGAGTTGTAAACGAACCCGGGAACGCCAACTTAAAAGTTTGTTTTAGCAGAGAGTAGATGTTTGAAGGACTTGAACTATAATCTGTTCCTCACAAAAAGACCTATGAACTGTTTTAGGGTGCTTGTATGTGATTTTTGGTTGTTTTAAGAGCTAGATAGAAAAGTCACTATAAACTATGGTAAGCTAAAATAGTTAATTAGAAAATAGTTAAATAGAAAATTTGCCTTTTTAGGAACTGTTACATTATGGGCTACAGCATTTTATATCATCCATTTCACAATTGGTCTATTCTCTCCATTCTTTACTGCTTTATTAATGTTCTCAGTTTCATTCTGTTTATTTCTCTCCTAAACCTCCTAAAATCTCCTTACTGCTCTGAGAGTTGCTTCATGTCTCCTAGTGAATCAAATCCACAATCTTGGGCAGGTTAATGGCATGTTAAAGCTCTATTGCAAATCTACAACATTGTAGAAAAATTAAACCATGATCTCTTCAGCAAACTACTAGTATCTCACTAGTATTTCTGTTGCATAGCTACATTTTGTTCCTATTTAAATTTCTGACTAACTGATGGATGGCCTTTAATGTAATAAACAATGTTTAAAAATAAACATTTTAATAAACATTTGTGTTCTAAATATTTTTGAATAGTAGTGACTGTTTTCTAAAATCAGTAGGGTTTCATCTATATGTAGAATATCTATATAGAATTTACAACCTAATATTAAGATCTCGGTCTCGGTTTGGGGCTATGCAATTCCTTTGTTGTTTTTGTTTGTTTGCTCTGGGTTTAGTCATTCTGTTTCTATTACTATTCTTTATTTGTTCTATATATGTATTTTTTTTTGCACTGGGATACACTGTCACCAAGACAAATTCTTTGTGTGTGCAAACATACTTGGCAATAAAGCTCTGACTCTGATATATCTCCATGTCAAATGACACCTTTCAGATGTGGCTATATTCACAGTGTAGCACAGTCTCTTATAGCATTGGGAACGTGTGTTAAATGACATTACACCCACACTGTTAGACCAAAGGACAACATGCTCCACACTCCATGCCTTCATGCTGTTTTTCTAATAATGCGTTCTCTACTTCCTGTGCTTTTTGTCCTTTTTAAATGGTCTTACTGTCTGTAACCATTTCAGCCATTAAGCAATACAGACGCACTGCTCATTAATACTACAGAAGATCACTGTCACATGACCCGGGTTAAAGTCATTTACGTGCTTAACACCTGCATGCTTCATGTCTGCCTCTGTTGCTGAAGACTCTTGACCTATGGTCCATATGCCTCCTGGAGAAGCCCACTGGCATATAGATAATCACTGGCTGTGAGGATAGGTGAAGGGTTAACTGTGTCTATGCAGCTGTTATCTAAGTTGGGACTAAAAGACATTAAGGGTAGCTAACCACCCATCTAAAGCTGCCCACATCTTAAGCTCAGTTTTAGTGGGGATTTATGTATTTGTCTAATGTGTGCTGTCTGTTGCGATGGGTGGCTGGTTGTCTAGGTAAGCAGTGCTAATATTGCATACAGCAAAACAGCATTGCTTGTGTCATATTGCTTTTATAACAGTTCCATATACAAGAGCAAATCTCCTTAAACCAGCCTAAACTGGTCTCTCAGTCTGGCTGTGCTGGTCTTTAGCTATTGTAGCTGGTCAGCCAGCTGGAGTATGGAAGGTGCTAAAAAAACTTAAAAACCGGTAAACCAACCTGTCCAGGTTGAACTGTGGAAAAAGTTAATTCTTCTTACTCTTATGCATGAGCCATTTTCTCCACACTTGGACAAAATACTGCTTCTGACTGACTTGAGTTTTCTTTCAATGTTTTTATCTCTGCTAACAGTTATTGCTCCATCTATTGCTGCAGTTGTTTTGATCTGAAACAAAGAGGCATGTAAGCATGCAAGTGTGGGCACGTTATAAACCGAAATTACGTTTCTAAATTCTGGGTCCAGTTTGACGAATTTATAAAAAATAACCATTGCAGAACAGAATCGAATCATTTGATTTTGATCACTACACAGTCATTTGTACTTCTGTATTTTTAAACACAATTTATAGTTCTATGGATCACATAGTTCTATGGAACACATTTATAGTTTTATGGATCATTTACATTATATGTTCTATGGATACATTTTGGTAACAGTTGCTGTGGTATACATTAAATGTCCCTACTACCTTCCAGATAGCTAGGTGTCCTGGGAAATGACATCTGCCTCTGTGACACTAAAGTAAAAGTTACATTAGCAAAACAGCAGAAATGTATGTTTATTGTTGTGCTGGTTGGGGTTCCCTAAACTTTAATAGTCACTGGATATGAGAATTATCTATAGCCATGATTTCCAGACTCCACCATCTGCCCTTGTTCCTTTAGCCCTGAGCTCCAACTGATTGGAAGAAAATCCTTGAAAATTCAGCTCCTAACAGGAGCGAGAGATGCTTTTCCTCCTTAACCTGCTAAATGTGTGAACAGAAACAGATGGCAGAAGACAAGACAGGTGTCCTGTCATCAAGAAACACAGTGTCTGACTTGAACCTTACATACTTCAGCTGCCGATGGTAATTCCCACATGATAACCATTTTATTTCAAACCAACACCATTGATCTTCTGATGGGCTGTGCCTGAATGCGTAATCAATAGGCACATGGATTTCCATATAATTAATGATCCCACTGAGGTCTTCTAACTCCAGCCTCCATTGACTGGAGTAACCAAACAACATACTCCCCATGGGCAAACACACGCTTGCTGTGGGAGTCATCATATAGGAAGAGGGCCTTAGTTACTGCTGTTTTCATGGTTGCAAATAGTATCTGTTCTGCATGTCTTTGCGCATTGGGGATTGGAACTTGTGTTGTTTCCCTGATTACATATATTGCAAGGGTGTGCTCATTGTAGCTAATTCTGTTTACAGTTGGAAAGCATGCTACGTTGTTTTGAACATGTGACTTGGATGGCGTGTGTGGTCTGATTTACAAGTCTTCGCTTGTCTTTATGGCCCAGTGAGCGATAAGAGTGTAATCAGCTTACACAAGCATTTACATCTCCACATTATGCAATATTTTACACAACACACACAAGCACACACTCATTACATTTCCTGTGTGCTGGGGAACAGCTCCAGATGGATGCCGTTTTGGTCAGGCAGGAGAAAATCCTCGTTGACACTTTACAGTTCATCATGCAGAACATTGTGATTTTAAAATGTACAATGAATGGTCACAGCAAAACTTTGCTGATTCAAGAAATAGGATGATAAATAGCCTTTTCAATATTTCAATATATATCTTAATATTTAAAGTATGCATTTGGAATGGCTTAAAAGGCAATTTTATTATTAGAAACCATAATTTCAGCAATAACTACTGCCAAAGAAATGTAAAATCTTTAATGTACACAGTTTTTTACTAAATAATCAGATGGAAGCATAAATCATTTCCATTCATCAGCTTAATGGACCAAAAAAAGCACATTAAAATCACAAGTTTATGTTGCCAGCAAGATCACACTGAACAAATAGTAAATATTTAATATATGGCCAGACCATATATGGGCTGTTGGTTTTAGTTATTCTGAGTGAACAGGACAGATTTTTTTTCTAACTAAGAAATTATGCAATGTGTTTCTTTTTACTTCAGTAGACTGTTGTGCTTTATTGCTGTACAGGAATTTTATAAAACATTTTAAAACAAAATATGTACCAAAACACATTTTTTCCTTTGCGCACAAACACATATATACTAGAGTAATAGGCATATTTATCATTTACACAATGATCAGAAAAACAAAAACATTGGCAACAAAAGACATCAACAGCCACGTTAATTAAATATTTTGTTGAGCTCCATGTATTTGAGCAAGTGCAGGAACCAGAATGAGTTTAATCTCCAAGATGAATGTTCTCCACAATTTCTGTATTTAACTTGACCAAATCTATTATAATAAGACCTTGTTGGGCTGGGGCAGGTTGTCCCACAAAAAGAAATGTTATAAAATAGGGAGGGTCGAATGGTTGTACAGCACCATACAGAAGGCATGACTGAATTATATATACACGTATATATCCACAACTTAGCAGACTAAGCACAATAAACCAGACAGGTGGGAGGGGCGTGTAACTAAGAAAGTTCTCATGCGTTAAGATACGTTCCCTCAAAAACAGAGTAAAAAACAAGCTCATACTGTACAATTCTTTTCATTCTGTTTTTGCTTTTATAGTAAAGTAAACCTTTCAGATACTGGTCATGACCCTGTTAAGCAGTAGTGATACGATGCAGCTGTTCTAGTTACAGATGGAAAGACCAAAATCTGTGAATTGAAACCAAGAAGTGTGTCCTGGTCTCCATCAACACTGGTCTGTACTAGTTAAAACAGCACAGTAATTTTAAGTCTCTGATCTGCAGGACTAAATAGCAGTGAAAAATTTGTCGAATGGAATGGGCCAAAATATTCACATTAAATGGAAAGCATAATGGTAGCAATGTTGAAAAACAGCTATGACGTATACAAGCCATAACAGCTTCAAAACAATTAGAGTGACTTCACAACTGTGTAACGGTTCATAAAGCCAGAATACAGAGTCTGGGTTTAAATGTAGTGTTGTGACTTGATACCTGTAGAAACACATTTCTCACAAATCTAGGCCTAAAGCTGAAGGATTTTCTATTTATTCATTAATATGCAGAGACAACTACAAACAGACCACTGGTTGTATGATTTCCCTAGCAAATGTAAATGCTTTTGCACTACAAAAACAGCAATCAAATCAGTCCAACACAGCACTCACTGGTTTAACCAACAGCCTAAGGTTTGGGGTGGGGCTATCTGCTTGTTCAACTAATAGCAGACGTTAAAAACCTGATTGAACATTTTCAGAAGTTTGTTTTTATGTTTGGTGAATCTAATAGTGCAAAATTGGCACATTTCAGCTTTGAAACATCATCTCTGTCATTCATTTTAACAACGTTTCACATCAAAAATAAATTTAACAAAATTGCATCAAACACCATCAATAAATAAAACTGGTTTCGCAAAGACTATTTAAGTCATTACTTTTGTCCCCATTTTTATGTATATAGCATGTATGTACATTCAATTACTGAAGAATGATTTATACATTGGATTAGTCTTTGCATCAGAGTGGGCTGGACGGGCTCTTTTGAGAAGGTGTAACACTGCCATGTAATTTAGGGTTGTACACTGTATACAACATACATACAGAAACACTAAGATTCTGTACAACACATCATAAGACCTTTAAACATACTGAACATTGACCACAGTCTTGTGGCAATGGAGAATGGGTTTAGATTTCATCATGAATAAACAATCATTCTGTACTAAAATTCTATTCACACTATATAATTAACCACCTTAGTCTTTCTCTTTCACAGCAGTCACCTTTAAACATTTAACAATCTCTTTTCATTATATAGACAATACTGTCAATATACACATAACACTTTCTGCCTTTACAATCTGTATATTACCTATTCAGTCATACTGAAAATAACCAGTACGTGTGGAGCACCAGGCAGTGAGTCCTGTTCATAAATCCTATGAGTCCTGTTTAAAAAATTCTGTACATCAGGTCCGTGGCTGTGCTTATGGTGGGTCAACTGGTGCGAGTCGAAACTTGTTCAACGTCCAAAAATATTTATGCTTTAATCCTTTAAGATAATAAATCTGCATGTGTCTAATGTATGTACAAACTGAATCTCCCACACCTCTCAGGCATTCCGGCGTCTGTGTACTTTCACACACGAGGAATGATGAGGGATGTGGATTGTCTTAAACTTCTGTGAGGCCAAAAGGTCACATGCTGTTTGTACAGGTCTTTAGCAAGAATTCCACGTGTGCATGTTCTCCACATAACCCAGAATTCTTACATGAGCACCTTTGAAGAGAAGTGCAAAACCCCTAATGTGGTAGATATTGTAGGGTTTTTAAATAACTGGCACTAACACCCATCAGTTATGACTGTAACTCCAGGTGTATTTGGAGAATTGTGCTCTTTAACTGTTAGATATACGCTGCTGTCTAGAGTTCCAAGGTCATCAACAGAACATTGACAAAGCTTAAAAAAATTGGCACTGCTGTAGTAGTGTGCGCATATTCACTTAGAGTGTGCAAAGCTTTACATTAAATGATAAATGCATTCCAGAAGCTGGTGGAAATGTCATGGGATGTTACTTGTAATTTCCCTGAACCTTGACCTATTCTTAAGGTCACAACCTGTATGTCATGGTTGCCACCTTGGATGAAGAGTACCTGATAAAGCATGAGGTGTAGCTGCTACTCTGAACCTGAAAAAAGTGAGTTTGTTCACAAAGCTGGACCTCTAAGGTCACCACACAGTTTTTTTTTGTAAACTTTAAGGATGTCTGTCACAACCATGTGCCTTGCAGTTCTTAAGTTGAGACAGAACTCGCCCTTTTTTACCCAACCCAGGCAACAACAATCACATATGGAATGACCAGCACCAGAGTTCAAACTAAAATATGGCCATAAATGCTGACTTATCTCACAGTAGCAGAGTAGATAGATGCTTGAACAGCCCTAAATATAGCATTGTTGTGTTATGGTCAAGGCAATGTGATCAGATCTTCTACACACAGCAACATTTAAGACATTGTGAATGGAATCTATAATAGCAATGCCCTCAGCTGCCCATTTATGATTTTCTTCTTTTCTTCCTCATTTGGGCTTAGTAGTTTGGTGCTTCATGTTTTTGGTCCCAGTTGGACGTTAGCTCTAGCGAAAGATGTTTTGTTTCCATCCTTGTTAAATTTTGTTTCCATGGATCCCTTCATCCTTTTAAAAGAACTGAAGAGCAGAAAGAGGGTAGAAGAATATGAGCAATTCTATCTACCTTCTCACCTTCTCATTAGGATGCCCTTCTTACCTGAGTTCAGAGTCTGGTCCTGCATGGAGAAGGGCAAGTGTTTAACATAAAAAGGCCTAAGAAGTGGGGTCAGGATAACTGCCGTTTAACTCAGTAAGACCATAATCTCTAGGATGATGCTTTTTTGATCATGGAACACTTGTTCTTCGGAGTCAGGGTGGGTGAGGTGTTTTTGTGGAGCCATGCGTTCTGCCAGTCTGGTCGACCATCACAAACACTTCTCCGCCAACGCAATAAATCCTGCAGAGTGACCCGTTGATTCCCATCCACACGTGACCTCTGGATCACCTGAGAAATAGACAGTAAGGAGGAAGATGGTTTTAGTATGGAGCAGACATGGATGTATCTTCAGGTTTCTACACTACTTACCAACTTTGATGATTACTAAGACATGCAAGGATTACCAATGATCCAAATTATAATCCCGATATAATTTGGATCTCAAACAACGTAATACAAACAGAAATAGCAAAAAGCATTTAAGCAGGGAATGAAATGTGTCCAGCATTTGGTGTTTGGTGAAAAGTGGATAAGCAAGGATAGTGCTGATCACTTAATGTTTGCATCCCTGAAACCATTTCAAGTTTCAAATTCTACTTTAACACCATTAAAATTAAGCCATAAAAAAAAAATCACTATTCGGTGATCAAACTAACAGCCTGTTCCATTACCTGCTCTTGCATAGTTACAAACTTATGATACAAAGTAAAATATATCCAACATAGTACTCAAGAGAACTGAATGCAAATATCAGGCAGGAAATAACGGTCTCATGACAGCTGCTGCCTAATGGAACACAATGACAACTGTACCACATGCACAAAACCAGCCATGAGTCTCTCATCCATCACACACAAAATCAATACACAGATTCTAATCAACCCATCCCCATCATCTGCAGCTGGTAAATGCTACAAACGGAACAGGACCTCCTGCTGTGCCTTTGATTCATTCATGATGAATGTGGGGGTTGAGAGGAAGTCACATGGCTTTGGTTGGGTCAATGAGAAAATCCCTCTGTCCACTTTCTCTCTGTTTATTAGGACTCCCAATCGAGCACTATAGAGCACAGAGTGAGTGAAAGCAAAAGGTAATAGGAATCCTATTACTGTGTTGAAAAAGCATTTTGGATGTTGAGATAGAGATTAGAATGTACAAACCTGAGTGGTTTATCCAAAGGTTGTTAGGTTGAATCACAAAAAATGGCCATGAACTAAGAATCTTGGTCAGATTAGGGACTAGAATATATCTACTACATAATAAAATACAATAACTGTATTTTTACATTTTCGTTAGGAAACATGAATGTCTTGTCTGTGAAAAACCTGCTGCTACAATGCTAGTGTTGTGGGTGGTTGTTAGAAAGTTGCTGAGGTGAAGTTGCTGAAGTTGATTGGTTGATCTGGGTGGCTTCTAGGTGGTTAACATGCCACATGGTGAATGGAGGTGGCACAAGTAACACAAAGTTTAATATTGAGAGTTAGGGTTTTGTTCAAATCCTTAACCCTAAAATGAGCTTATGTGCACCTCCAATGATCTTTTCTGTCTGAATGTGAGAGGAGATAAATTAGGCAAGGAAGAGAAACAAAAGTAGGTTCAAATACTTGTAACTGATTTTATGACACTTCCCCAAGCACCTTATGTATTAACTCTATTAATCTATTGTTTGCAAAAATCTATTGTATGCAAAGACTTAAGGAACTGTACAGTACTAAATCATTAAGATTAAAACAGTTATAGTATGATTAGGTCTGATTAAGGTTAGTCACTTTCACTCTGTGTGAAGAACATCTGAAAAGCTGGTGGGGTTGGGGGACATCATACAGTAGAAACTATTCATGAACCAGGTGATGTAATAGGATGCCTCTGCCCTGGTTCACTGCTCCTTGCCCACACTCTAAAGGAACTCATGCAAAAACATTGAGGAGATGCAGAAGTAATGTTACAGTAGAGTGGAAGCCTATGGAATTCAGGTCATTCAGAGACCCAGGGAGATATACACAAAGCTTGAAAGCCTAATCCATAATTCACACTGTATCTGTTGGTCACTCTTACAACTGAAAAAACCCTAAGATGGCACAGACTGTTCTGAACAGCACTAATGAAACCCGTACAGTCATGCACCAAATCACATGTGCTTCTGATGACCAATCAGTGCATTCACATCTGTAATGCTATTCGGACAACACACAAGACACACAAAACATCTGTAGCAAATGCAGCTATTCATTTTTAAGCAAAATGGCCATTATGTTTAACCTTGCATTATTTATGGACATCAAAGCGCACACATGCATGTCTGAAGCTGTGGATACAGACAGCATGCATGAACACTTACACTAACACTTACTCTAAATTTAGCCCAGTCTAAATCATGGACATCCAGAGGAGATTAACTATGAATAAATTGTACCTGATGATAGCATTGTTTATTTGCACATGCTGTCATAATGCCACAAATAATGCAAATGTGTATTTACTATTTAGCGTAGTTCCCTGCAACACTGAATTGTGGGTATGGTGAATAAGACAGATTTGTGGACTGAAATACCACACACAAACATTTACTGATGTCACCTGCAACTTACTTGAAAATTAGATAGAATACAATTTTTGTCTGTCCAATTCAGATCAGAGTGCTGAGTTGGAGATTTCCTAATGAGGAACAGCCACAATTTAAGAGCCCATGTTTAAATCCATCTAAAACTCCTGGTTGAACAACAAGTCCCTACATCACACCTTAGAGCAGAATCAATGTGTTATCTCTGCAGATGATTCAAAAACCCTAAAAAATATACTACTGGCTTTTTCTGTATGGAAGGGGCTCACAGCTAAACCAAAATCTTGAAAGTCTGCATTTGAATCATCTGTTCAGCAGAATCACAGGAGAAAGGGAGGACACATGGACATATCCTGTCTCTGCGAAGGGGGTGCCATGTGTCTTGACATTTGGACATTAACTCCTTCATGGATATATAGGGCTGGAAGTCAATACGGGTCGTACCTGAATGACATTTTAGTAAAAGGTCAGTGGGGACATCAGGCTCATTGCTGTCTTATCAACCATAGGGCTTCTACAGAGAAGACTAGACAGCATCAACCCCCACAACCAACTAAAGCAATCTTGATACAAAGGGCAAAGGGCAGGGAATCATTATTAACAGCCGTATTACGAGATAGCAAGTCACATTTTTACTGCTGGGGCAATTTACGGAATCGCTCTCCGTCTAATGTTCTCCGTTATTTGTCACAGAATATGTCTTTCTTGCTTATCTGTGTTATTTACAGGGTTGTACACTATAATAATAATGACAGCACAAATGCCTTTTTAACGGTTCTGACTGTCTTTAGTATATACCACAATAACAGACTGGTGGGTCACTACCACAACAATTAGGTTTCATGAGGATTGTAAGTGGAAAAAAAATGTTAAATGCAAATTATAAAATGGAACTCCGCATACAATCACTGCCTAACAAAAACAGAATAACAAAATAGGTTTATTTTTAAAGGAGGAAATGGTATATATGTTTTGTTGCTATATGCCATATGCCAGTGTGGGCAGGTTATGTGACATACCCTCATGCTCAAAAACATCTACATAACTGTATAAGGAAAGGGAAAATATGACCAGGATTACATTAAATAGAGGCTGTGGCATGTTATCTGGAAGCATTACAATTCAAAAGGCAATTAAAAAGAAAAATTAAAAAATGTTATCTATTCAGCCCAGGTCATGGTAATTTTTTTTTTTATTGTTTGCATATTGCTGGGCCTATGCAGTTTATGGCTGTACAGTATTGATACATTTTAATGTTTGATGAAAAAGAACCAGAAAAATGTAAATGTTTTTTAATCTACTGGATATGATAAATTACAGGTGAGTGAACCTGCCTTTTAAGTACAACCTTGTTTCTGTATTCCAATTTGTGGGCTATTATTTGTGGGCTACTATGTATTAAGTAGATACATAGTATGGACTACACAAATATACATGCAGCACAAATATAAATATACATCCTACACATGCAGCTGTTTATGTGCCTCCAATGGCCAATTCTCATTTTCCAATTTTTTTTAAATAATTCTAACCCTTAAAGAAGATTAGAAATCTCCTCCTCTTGAGTCCTGTCCAGTGCCTTCTTAAGAACCACAGACTCTTACAGATGGATAGTGACCGGATATGCTGTGTCTAGTATCATGGTTTACTTTTTTAATTTGACAATATACTGTAACTACTGCTTTATAATTTTTACACTTTCAAATTACCACAGCAAAACGTAAACTGTGATACAGAATTTCTGAAATTACCCTGGATCACTACATAAATAACATGGTATTTAAAGCAGTGGTACATGGAAATCACTCTGGTACCCTGGTATTCTATCTTTTACCATTACTGTACCATCTATCTAAGTCCAAACAGAATCTACTGATGCACAGAAGGAATCTTTATTTTCTGTTCTAATTTAAATACATACTATTTAACTGAATTGATTATGCTTTAAACAAAGCTTTAAAAATCAATTAATTTTGCAAAGAGTAAGGAAACTATAACTTATGGAACATAACTGATAGAATTTCATAAAGTCTAATTCTTTTGAAATTTGTGAAACATTTTGTCTTGTGAACCAAACACACTCCTCTTTGTGCTCTGTTGTCTTATAATCAATCTCTCTAACTTGGTTTTCAATTCACATTATATTGATTCTCATTCTGGAAATGCTGTAGTGTTTATTGGTAGGAGCATCATAAGCCACACAGGGATTACAGCTGTTGAAAATCTTTCGAGGAATGCAGAATCATCTTATGTCTTAATGAGATAAGTCTGAAAGTCTACCATTAAATCAGATGGCAAGCTGTGTTATTTAAGATTAACCTGTCCACAGGCAGTGAAACTTAAGGACAAATTAAGCAAGTGCCACAGTTCAGTTGGCAAACAGAGGCAGTAAATGGAACAGCGTTGTTGCAAGAGGGTTGTGTGCCCTATGATTTGAGTGTGGCTAGGTTGTTTAGATCGTATGCCACAGAACCCAACTGTGCGCTTGGAAGCCACCCAACAGAAAACCATTAATGGTCACGTCTGTAAAAGAACAGGCCTGCAGGAAGAAAAGAGTTGTATAGGTCCTATTGGCTGGTAATGGAAAAATGCTGTCGCTAATGCATCTGGGATGTTAGAATTCATCTCACTCTTGCACAAATACCAACATATGGACAGATACTGGCCTGGTAAATCAAGTACATGCGCTTTAAAGTACCTGAATTCATCTGGGTTCAGAAGGTAAAGCCTAGACTCATGCCTAACAATAATCTTCTAACAAAAGTTCCTCAGCTGCTTTTCTTCACGTTCCTGAAAAGCCTCCAGATCGCAAAGCATCCAAGGACGTCTAAACTCTCTGAAACCTTGAGAGACATATCAAACCAGGTTGAGGCAGGACAAACCTTGACAATCCAGATAATTGAAGAGTTTAACAAGCTGATCTGACACCCAAGGTGACCTCCAAACCTTTATGAGCCTCAAGCCAAGGTTGGAGTAAGTGCCACAGAGCTTAAGGAGAACAGTAACCAACCATGTGATAACAAACCTTTTTAGTATAGCGAATGTCTCCATTTAGCATCATTTGCACAGTTTCCCCTGTCTGTATGTGCGGCACATGTGAACATTTGTTTGTGGTTGAAACATTAGAGTGAGAGTCATTGATTGAGTGCAGAACCGTGGCTTGGCTCCATACTCCCTATAAGGCATGATTCAGCAGGCAACAATGAGCATCTCAGCCTGAGGACAAACTCCATAAAGAGTCTCTGTCTCAAAGGAAAATCAATAAGCAAAACTGAGGAAAACAGGGAACACAAAAAGGGAACGGACTGAATGAGGAACCAAGTGGAGAAAGTTGCTATGTACACAGCAACGAAAGAAACATCAGCAGTGAGGAATGGAGGGATTTCAGCAAAAACTGCAGCTCATTTTCAAGTGAACAGAGACACAACCTAAAACAGTAACTGTGCCCTTCAGAAATAAGTTATCTGTGAAAAACTAGCTCCATTACATGCTAACTGCAGGTCATTTATATCCATTCACCAAGAATTTTGCTTTTAAAGGAACAGTTTACCCAGAAATGAAGATTCTGTCACTGTTTGCTCACTTACATGTTGTATCTAAACCTATAAACTACCTTTTTCAGCACAAAAGCACCTTTGAAAAGCAGCTTGACAGGTGTGGTTACTGTAATTATTGTTTGGAAGGAGCTGCATGAATCTATTTGAAATTCTTCATGCATGATCCTTTAACAATGATGCTCATTGAGAGAGAGTGTCATTTGTTCCCTATCATTTCCCGAGAGAATGTTGCAGAGCTGCAGTTTCCATCAACAGCATGGAAAGCAAAAACAGGAGACATAAAAGAAAGGGAGAGCGAGGTGAAGGGCAGCCAGCGACGTACTGTGCTATAAACTCACCCCATCCCTACACAGGCCAGGGGCTCATTCTGCCCCGCAGCCTACAGCGCTGCCCCTGCACCGAAGGGCGAGAAGTTGAGGTGACCCCTCTGAAAGAGAGGAGAGAGAGACAGGAAGAGAGAGAGAGAGAGAGGGAAAGAGCATTCAAAACACATATAACACAAACATTTCAAACATTGTCCCCAAAACATGATGTGGAAAATACATGTGAATATGTGGAGGTGATAACATCATTAAAGTCAAGGACACTAATCAAAACAAGGTCGCCCTGATCACATACTTTTTATAACTGCACTCAACACATTTAAAATATGTTTCCATCAAATGGGGAAGATTCTGCTCTTTGACAGAACAACTGAGTCAGTCTTGTACACAACACAAGCCAGCTCAACATTATAGCCCTGTTTTGTCAGTTATAAATTCTTTTATATGTACATAACACCTAATGTAGGT